>SJYX01003271.1:43698-73384 GCA_006410675.1 Oreotragus oreotragus
ATGATGTGATCACTAATCTAGAGCCAGACATCTTGGAATGTAAAGTCAAGTGGGCCTTAGAAAACATCACTATGAACAAAGCTAGTGGAGGTAACAGAATTTCAGTTGAGCTGTTTCAAACTCCGCATGAGGTGGCCAAAGTACTGGAATTTCAGCTTTAGAATCACTTCTTCCAAAAAACACCCAGGACTGATCTCCTTTAGAATGGACTGGTTGGATCTCCTTGCCTGTCTCTTATACACATCTCAGGAGAAGAAGGGGACAACAGAGGATAAGATGGCTGGATGGCATCACCGACTCGATGGACGCGAGTCTGGGTGAACTCCGTGAGTTGGTGATGGACAGGGTGGCCTGGCGTGCTGCGATTCATGGGGTCACAAAGAGTCGGACACGACTGAGCGACTGAACTGAACTGCACTGATCTGCATATCTGAGGCTATTGATATTTTCCTGGCAATCTTGATCTTGCTTTTTCCAGCCCAGCGTTTCTCATGATGTACTCTGTATAGAAGTTAAATAAGCAGGGTGACAATATACAGCCTTGACATCCTCCTTTTCCTATTTGGAACCAGTCTGTTGTTCCATGTTCAGTTCTAACTGTTGCTTCCTGACCTGCACATAGGTTTCTCAAGAGGCAGGTCAGGTGGTCTGGTATTCCCATCTCTTTCAGAATTTTCCACAGTTTATTGTGATCCACACAGTCGAAGGCTTTGGCATAGTCAATAAAGCAGAAGTAGACGTTTTTCTCGAACTCTCTTGCTTTTTTGATGATCTAGCACATTTTGGCAATTTGATTTCTGTTTCCTCTGCCTTTTCTAAAACCAGGTTGAATATGTGGAAGTTTACAGTTCACGTATTGCTGAAGCCTGGCTTGGAGAATTTTGAGCATTACTTTACTAACTCAGTGAAACATTTAATCTTAGCCAACATGCAAAGAATAGTTCTTTTTCCCCTTCATTCTTGCCCAAATCTCCCAATTGCATTCTGCAACACACCAAGTATCTTGGGTTGTCTTAAAAGCTCACAGTGTTGAAAGACAGGACAACATGATAGTTAAGAGGAAGTGCTCTGGAGCCCCAACACCAAGACTTCAGTCAGCGTCCCACCACTTTCTAGCACAAGATCTAAACAAGTTACTAAACCTTCCCATGACTCCATTTTCTCATCTAATAAGGGAGCATAATAACAGTGTCAACTAAGGGGATTCTTTTGAGTCTTAAAAGTGTTAATAAACATAGAGCGAGCTGGGCACACAGTAGAAAATGATAAGAAGCTACTGCACTGATTGTTTTGTACATGTCTCTTTGAGACAGAAAAAATGAGAACAAACCTTAGTGTTTTAAAGTTAAACATTATAAATGTTGAGATCAGCCAGGAAATAAAAAGATGGACTAAAGGTTCTTTAGGATAGGAAAGAAAAGGGCTTGGCTAGAGGAAGAACATCCACACTCCAGACTAACGCACAGCACATCTCTATAGAAGGATACTGTCCAGCATCTGCGCATTCATTATCCCTTCTGAAGACTTGGAGAGAAGGACCTGGGGGAAAGCTTAAATCAGTCACTCCAGATTTGAACAGACACCTTTCCTACAGCTTCACAATCATTGTATGTGGCTGAAATACTCTACACAGGAATTATATAATCATTTCGGGTAAAGAGTTTTAAAAATCACTTAACATCTCTCTAAATAATTAATAAACAAAGATTGCAATGCATGAAAATTATCCCATTGTTAAAGATAATTGTGTGTCACCTGCTTTTAAGGTTTAAACAAATTTCTGTTTTTAAGTAATGAAGTATAACACTTAATTCTCACAAATCAAAAGGCTATGTGTTGTTTTGGATTATTTTTGAGGGACTTTTTAACTTTCACTTAAATTCTGGCTCATTTAGTGGATAGATAGAAACATTCTTTAAGGGGTTAAAATAATTAAAAACATTTCCTACTCAAATGATCGCACAGACACGAACCAATGACATCCTAAACGCAAGTCCTCTCATGCTGCTTTGTCCAAGATATGCATTGCTTTTTTTAATCCACATGCAGGAACTGCTTTGGGTCACCTACTTTACAGAAGTCACAAGTGTGTTCCTGATTTCCTGGGTAAGTGAAGCACATGCCATCCTAGGAAGGCTTCTAAATGCTGGTATTGTCAAATACATTAACATTACATATAATGTTTCTTGTTCTAGTCTATACAATAAAATCGAAAAAGAGCAAACTTGGTCATAGTTCCAAAGAACTTTACTGTTAGAACTATGAGGAACAATTCAGAAAGCTTGGATTACTGACCCTGGAGAGAAGACCATACTAAATAGTTTCTGTAACTTAAAATTCCAACAGAGAGGATGACAAACATAGACAGCTTTTCTCACTATCTTTGCTGAAGACAATTTCAGCTTCATTCCCTGCGCCCTCTACATTTGCTCCTTAGATGAGATCATCCCAGGTCATCTATTATCAACATGCTGCTGCTGCTCTTAAGTCGCTTCAGTCGTGTCCGACTCTGTGTGACCCTATAGATGGCAGCCCACCAGCGCCCCCCGTCCCTGGGATTCTCCAGGCAAGAACACTGGAGTGGGTTGCCATTTCCTTCTCCAATGCATGAAACTGAAAAGTGAAAGTGAAGTCTCTCAGTCGTGTCCGACTCTTAGCGACCCCATGGACTGCAGCCTATCAGGCTCCTCCATCCATGGGATTCTCCAGGCAAGAACACTAGAGTGGGCTGCCATTGCCTTCTCCAGTTATCAACATGAGTGATCTCCAAAGCCCAGATTTCTCTGTTCACACATTCCTTTACCTTTGGATGGAAACACCTCTGGATATCTTTGGATGGAAAGTCTCTTGAAAGAATTATCAAAATAAGAGTCATCATATCTCAGCTCTTCTGCAGTCCACCCGACACATACAAACAGATTCACATATACCACAATTGCCCCCATCTCCACCACTTGTTTTGTTAAATGACGCTTCCACCTGCTCAAAGCGGATAGATGCCAAGGTCCACTTTTAACCCTCTACCCTCCCATATCGATCCATTGGAATCTTTCATTGATTTGACTTTCTATCTCAGGGGTCCATTATTTTCTGCATCTTTTCTGTCACTGAAGTGGTTGAAGCTATTATTTTTTAGCTACATTGTTGCAAGGAGCTCCTAACCGGATCTACCTATTTTATCCTATTAACTCCAAAGTTAAAACCTGGCCATATTCCCCTCTGTCTGGAGCAGTTCAGTGAATGCTGCCTGTTCTCTGGACCGCTGTCTACCACACCTAGCTCTGCGGAAGTGCTTTTCAACTTCCAAACCTGCTCTCTACCTTCCTGTCACTGCTTCCGCTCTTTGAACATGTTAATTTCTTTATCCACATAATTTTCGCTTATCCTGAAGGCTCAGATGAGACACTTTTTTCAGAAGACCTTACAGATTTCTCTGTGAGCTGCTCGACAATCTAAACTCAATGTCCTATGTCTGGGCTCCCTCAGCATGCTCTATGAATCACAGTGTATTTAATTGTCTGTTACTTTAACCATTTCTCCCATTCAACCATTTGGTCAGGCATTATTTTCCATTAAATCCAGAATGCTTGGCACAATGCCTATTACATAGCAGGCACTTTTAAAATGTTGAATCAAATAGAACGAATAAAAGACACCAGTCTTGCATGAAGCAGGGCACTCAAAGCTGGTGCTCTGGGACAACTCAGATGGATGGGGTAGGTAAGGAAGTGGGAGGGGGTTTCAGGATGGTGGGACACATGTACACCTGTGGCTGATTCATGTCGTTATATGGCAAAAACCACCACAATATTGTAAAGTAATTAGCCTCCAATTAAAATTAATAATTAAAAAAAAGAATGAAGAACAACAACAAAAAATAAATTTTAAAAATCAGAATTAAAAAAAAAATAAGACACCGGTCTTAAGAATCAAAAATGTGTAAGGAGATGGCACAGGAATGCTGTAGATGTGCTAAAAGTGAAACTTTATCAACTAAAATAAACACTAAAAATAATAAACAAAAATACAACATTTAAGTATTTTTAAATTAAATTGCATTTTGATATTGAGGATAAGGTCCTAAGTTCTGCTCCCCTCAAAACAGATTCTGAGGCAGATATTTGTGTACAGCACATTTATTGAGAGGTCATCTCAGGAACTTTGTTCATAAGGAACCGAGAAAAGCAGGACTGAACAGAGGGGAAGTTGAACTGCAGTATGGTTGCAACAGAGACCTCAGCTAATCCTACCAGCATGTTGAATCTGGGATAGCCCTGCAGGGTGGGGCTTCTGTGCCCCTTGATAGCTGCAGTGTACACTCATGAGTGTCGGTCATGACCTTGAGAAGAGAGTTACTTTCGATTTCAACTGAGATAATCAGTTTTGAATAATCAGTAATCAACACTTTTAGCAACTGAGGGAATGAATGTCTCATTCCTGAAAAAAATATGTGGGTGGTATAGATGTCTCAGTAGATCTCAGACACCTAAAAACTTGACTGGCCCAGAGGGCCTCTGAATTTCCACAATGCTTATCTCCTGCCCTCTGGGTTACACATCCCTTACTAAGGCTTGCCACATATTGCAGATTCATCTGATAAACACAGTGTCATCAAGTACTAGACCAATGTGATATTCAGCAAAATATCCAGACAGTCCAGGCCACTTCCAGGGAAAGACAGAGAGATTTAAATTCTAACTGCCATCTCACCCAAGTGAATACAAAGAGCTTCTGTTCATCTTCCCGGATAGGGATGGGAAAGAATGTATTTGCCAGATCAATAGCTGCAAACCGTATACTTGGAGCTTAACTGAGTTTGTGGTAGACCTCTGTCATTCACCAGGGTTTATTTGGTTTTTATAGAGGCCAGACTTAGGCCCATCATCATTCACTTTGCTGTCAGAAAGTCCAGTTCTGTAACAGCATCTTTTCCGTCAGCCTTGGCCAACAGAGATAGGTACCACTGAGCTCCTCAGAGATAATGGTGTTCCTCTCACTATTGATTCCACTATCGCTTTGGTAAATGAAACACCCTCTAGGTCTCCCTGCAGAATATGGCCATCTGGTTGGGTTTCAGCCTTATGTATATCTGATCTACCAAGGCAACTTCTTTCATCCACTGTTTACCACAGCAATTCTATTTTTCATTCTGTAGGCCATCACTGTCTCCAAGCTTCTAAGACCCACCCCAGCAATATTTTAACATCATCTCCCAAAGTCACTGACAGGCTACTAAATTTCACATTATGGGAGACCTCTCCCATATCCACCTTTATGTTCCAGTCCTTTAGAACCAGCATCCTCCAGATCCAGTTTCCCAAATATTCTCTTAGTGCTGGTCAGGACATGTTAGCTGGGGTCTATAGCTCTTTGGACTTTTGACTGTAGTATACCCAGCATTTCCTTGGCCATGTTATTTTGTAAATTGATCCTAGATCTGAGTTTCGTGTCCTAGAAATTGGTTGAGTAAAGAAACTAAATTACAATTCAGTTGTAAAATAGGCCTAAGCCAATCCTACAGGAAGCTCTGGTATGGGGAGAGTCCTTCAGAGTCATTTCCCATCAAGGCAAAGAGATGTGGTTTATACTGTCTAAGTCAATAGCCACTGAACTGGAGGCCCAGGAGGCAGGAATGACCTCCAAGGGGGCTGTTTTCATTGGTTAGTCACTAAGTCCTGTCTGACTCTTTGCAACCCCACGGACAGGAGCGTGCCAGGCTTCTCTATCCTTCAACAGACATCAAGTCCAACAGGATAACAAAGTTTTGTCAAGAGAACATGCTGGTCATAGCAAACACCCTTATCCAACAATCCAAGAGACGATTCTACATATGGATATCACCAGATGGTCAATATCAAAATCAGATTGATTATGTTCTTTGCAGCCACAGATGGCGATGTTTTATACAGTCAGCAAAAACAAGACTTGGAGCTGACTGTGGTTCAGATCATGAACTCCTTATTGCAAAAATCAGACTTAAATTGAAGAAAATAGGGAAAACCATTAGGCCATTCATGTATGACCTGGATCAAATCCCTTATGATTATACAGTGGAGGTGACAAACAAATTCAAGGGATTAAATCTGGTAGACAGAGTGCCTGAAGAACTATGGACAGAGGTCCAGAATATTGTACAGGAGGTAGTGATCAAAAGTATCCTCAAGATAAAGAAATGCAAGAAGGCAAAGTGGTGGTCTCAGGAGGCTTTGCAAATAACTGAGGAAGAAGAGAAGTGAAAGGCAAGGGAGAAAGAAATATACACCCAACTGAATGGAGAGTTCCAGAGAAGGGCAAGGAAATATAATAAGGCCTTCTTAAGTGAACAATGCAAAGAAATATAGGAAAACAATAGAATGGGAAAGACTAGAGATCTCCTCCAAAAAATCAGAGATATCAAGGGAATATTTCATGCAAAGATGGGCATAATAAAGGACAGAAACAGTAAGGACCTAACAGAAGCAGAAGAGATTAAGAAAGGGTGGCAAGAATACACAGAAAAACTATACAAGAAAGGTCATAATGACCTGGATAAGCATAATGTTGTGGTCACTCACCTAGAGCCAGACATCCTGGGGCATTAAGTCAAGCGGGTCTTAGGAAGCATTACTGTGAACAAAGCCAGGGTAGGTGACAGAATTCCAGCTGAGCTATTTCAAATCCTAAAAGACAATGACCTGGATAAGCATAATGTTGTGGTCACTCACCTAGAGCCAGACATCCTGGGGCATTAAGTCAAGTGGGTCTTAGGAAGCATTACTGTGAACAAAGCCAGGGGAGGTGACAGAATTCCAGCTGAGCTATTTCAAATCCTAAAAGATGATGCTATTAAAGTGCTTCACTCAATATGTCAGCAAATTTGGAAAACTCAGTAATGGCCACAGGACTGGAAAAGGACAGCTTTCATTCTAATCCCAAAGAAGGGCAATTTCAAAGAACTACTGTACAACTGCATTCATTTCACATGGTAATTAAAATTACGCTCAGAATCCTTCAAGGTAGGCTTCAGTAATGTGTGAACTCAGAACTTCCAGATGTACAAGCTGGGTTTAGAAAAGGCAGAGGAACCAGAGATCAAACTGACAACATTCACTGGATCATGGAGAAAGCACGGGAGCTTCCAGAAAAACATTCTCTTCAGTCCATGGGGTCTCGAAGTTGGACAAGACTTAGCAACTGAACAGCAACACCAATAGAGAACCTTAGCTTGAGTCATCAGCAGATAACACTCCCAGTAATAGGGGAGTGAATGTCTGTTCAGAAATGGAGAGCTGAGTGGCACACCAGGGCATCCACTCTGGGCAGTATGTCAATGCGCCTAAAAATAATGAGATAAATCTTTAAAATTCACCATTTCTCCCTTCTTTGATACCTGTGACATCTTTGACAGCTCTGGTGTATTGGCTGTCACTTCATGTGTGTTATTTGCTCATTCATGTTTGAGTCTTTGCAACGCCATCGACTGAAGCCTACCAGGCTCCTCTGTCCATGGGATTCCCCAGGCAAGAATACGGAAGTGGGTGGACAGTTCTTTCTCCAGGGGATTTTCCCAACCCAGGATTGAACCCAGGTCTCCCATATTGCAGGCAGATTCCTTACTCTCTGAGCCACCAGGGAAGCCACTTCATGAAGTCACCGTTTTTAGGAAAGAAAATAGATGGACTGCAGGATGTGTCCTTCTTGCAGAGATCTAGTTCATCATGTTGTTCAGTCACTCAGTCCTGTCCGACTCTTTGCAACCCTGCCGCACGCCAGACTTTCCTATTCACAGCTTCTAGTAATTTTAAAATGTAATGGTGTAGAGGTCTGCACGAAGAGTTTATTATTTTTTTTAATGTAATAGTAGCAAAGCTAATGCAAAACTGCCCATTCAAATGGCTGACATCACTTTGAACTGCTCACTGGACAATTTCTCAGAAAGTGCTTATCAACCTCTTTCTCATCATGCTATAGGGTTAAAGACTAAAGACACAGGCAAAGGAAAGTTTCAAGGGAATTAGCTGAGTTTTTAATATCTTTGTTGTTGCTGTTCAGTTGATGTCACGTCCAATAATTTGTGACCCCATGAACTGCAGCACACCAGGCTTCCCTGTCTTCTGCCATCTATCTCCCTGAGTTTGCTCAAACTTGTGTCCATCAAGTCAGTGATGCCATCCAACCTTCTCATCCTCTGTCAACCCCTTCTCCTCTTGCCCTCAGTCTTTCTCAGCATCAGAGTCTTTTCCAGTGAGTGTGCTCTTCAAATCAGGTGGCCAAAGTATTGGAGCTTCAGCTTTAGCACCAATCTTTCCAATGAATATTCAGGGTGATTTCCTTTAGGATTGATTAATTTGATCACCTTGCTGTCCAAGGGACTCTCAAGGGTCTTCTCCAACACCATAGTTCAAAAGCATCAGTTTTTCCACATTTAGCCTTCTTTATGGCCCAACTCTCACGTTCGTACATGACTACTGGAAAAAAACTATAGCTTTGACTATATGGACCTTGTCAGCAAAAAGAAGTCTCTCCTTTTTAATATGCTGTCTATGTTGGTCATAGCTATTCTAAGGAGCAAGCATGTTTTAATTTTATGGCTGTCGTCACCATGCACATTGATTTTGGAGCCCAAGAAAATGAACTCTGACACTGTTTCCACATTTTGCCCATCTACTTGCAATGAAATGATAGGATCAGATGCCATGATCTTAGTTTTATGAGTGCTGAGTTTTAAGCCAGCTTTTTCACTCTCCTCTTTCACCTTCATCAAGAGGCTCTTCAGCTCTTCTTTGCTTTCTGTCATCAAAGTGGTTTTATCGGCATACCTAGGTTGTTGATATTTCTCCCAGCAATCTTTATTCCAGCATGTGATTCACCCAGCCTGGCATATTGCATGATATACTCTGCATATAAGTTAAATAAGCAGGGTGACAATACACAGCCTTGATGTCCTCCTTTCCCAATTTGGAACGAGTCCATTGTTCCATGTCCTGTTCTAACTGTTGCTTCTTGCCCTGCATACATGTTTCTCAGGAGGCATGTCGGGGAAGGCAATGGCACCCCTCCCCAGTACTCTTGCCTGGAAAATCCAATGGACGGAGTAGCCTGGTGGGCTGCAGTCCATGGGGTCGCTAACAGTCGGACAGACTGAGCGACTTCACCTTCACTTTTCTCTTTCATGCATTGGAGAAGGAAATGGCAACCCACTCCAGTATTCTTGCCTGGAGAATCCCAGGGATGGGGGAGCCTGGTGGGCTGCCGTCTATGGGGTCACACAGAGTCGGACACGACTGAAGTGACTTAGCAGCNGTAGCCTGGTGGGCTGCAGTCCATGGGGTCGCTAACAGTCGGACAGACTGAGCGACTTCACCTTCACTTTTCTCTTTCATGCATTGGAGAAGGAAATGGCAACCCACTCCAGTATTCTTGCCTGGAGAATCCCAGGGATGGGGGAGCCTGGTGGGCTGCCGTCTATGGGGTCACACAGAGTCGGACACGACTGAAGTGACTTAGCAGCAGCAGCAGCAGGAGGCATGTAATATGGTCTGGTGTTCCCATCTCATTAAGAATATTCCAGTTTGTTGTGATCCACACAGTCAAAGTAAATATATTCATTACCCATTGAAATATATTTAGGGGCTTGATAACTCAAGAACAAATTAAATGTAAAATAAAATGTTAATTAAAAATACAATTTGAATAGCTCAGTTTGTTTTGTAAATCCTTCTCAAAGATTTCTACCTGCTTTTATCCTTTCCAGAGCCCCCTGAGTCCAGCAGGAACTATTTCACACACACACCTATTTAAAGAAACAGAGACAGATACTAAATTACTTTGTCAAAACACACACAACTAAAAGCACATTTTCCCAAAGCCTGCCCTCGGACTTTTCGCCTCAAAGCCAGTGTTATTTAGCTGTACCGTGTAGTCATCTATAAACATGGTATATAGTTGACCTTCAAAAGAACAGCTTGTTTTTAATGTACCTAGAAACACATTTCCCAAGAGAGTCTATAAAGCAAATGAAAATTAATTGGAGCTTTTTTTTTTAACTTTTTGAAAATGCAAAACACATCCACAGATCAGAATTTCTCTCCTCTGTAGGATACCTCACTTGTTTTCATCCTTGAAGCAAACGCTGTGGGAAAATTAGAAAAAGCTGGTTCAGCTGATTTAAAGTTATCTGAGCAAGAACATTTCCTATCTTATGCTGAAGCAGAAAATGCCTGAAGTTTAAAATTCTGCACATTGTTAGACTTTATTGAAATATAGGGCTGTGTGAGGTTTTAAAGAATTCATTGATACTTTTAAAGTTAGAGCAATTTCCATTTTTTAAAAAAGGAAGATCATTTCCTATCTTTTTATCTTGAAGAGATACTCTTTATAATGATGATTACCCTAGCTACTTTCTACAGGCAAAAGAGGGACGAGAGCAGAACATCTGTAAACTTATCCCTACCCCACAATCCACGTGGATACTAACTTCAAAGCAGAGAGCAGCCCTCATAAAAATTAAACACAACACACTAATAATACTTCTTAATAATAGCACCTAACAATTATACAACGCTTTGCACTTTCAAAGCATTTTACAATCATTAATTAGTTTATCCACACAACATCCCTATGACCTACGCCAGTATTATTACCCTCATTTTAAAGATGAGAAAACTGAGATCCAAAACGATTAAGTACCTTGCCCAAGGTCACATAATGAATCAGTAATAGGATCTGTACCTGAATTCATAGCACTCTCTTTCTCATTTTCAGGAGTGGCAGAGAATGTGGAAAATCTTCAGATCCACAGACCATCTGCTTGAACTACAAAACTTGTCTCCACTCACTAGTGGTATTCTCTTGTGTTCACTGATTACTATAGCACAAAGGTAAGAAATTAAGAATCTTTCTTTTGAAACATCTAAATACATAGTGAACTCATTTAAATCAAAGAAAAAGAACAGCATGTTAAAAACATCGTGGGGTCTCCAATATCACTGTCCTTAGACCAGATCTATTTGGTCTAAGGAAGCTCTGTTCTGTTCCACTGAAGGATGTTCTGTTTCTAGTAGAGAAGGGGTTGCCACACCAGCCTTACCCTACAGCTGTAATTAATACAGCCTCCTTGCTCCTTGCTCCCAAGTGTGACTACCCACTAACACAAGTACCACAACCACTAGGCAAACGAACCAATCTGAGGTTATTTAGGTAATCTTTTTCTTCTCTCTCTGATTATAAAAAATTACCCCTGAACTCTTTAACTTTGCTGCTGCTGCTAAGTCACTTCAGTTGTGTCCGACTCTGTGTGACCCCATAGATCTCTTGTGTTCACTGATTACTATAGCACAAAGGTAAGAAATTAAGAATCTTTCTTTTGAAACATCTAAATACATAGTGAACTCATTTAAATCAAAGAAAAAGAACAGCATGTTAAAAACATCGTGGGGTCTCCAATATCACTGTCCTTAGACCAGATCTATTTGGTCTAAGGAAGCTCTGTTCTGTTCCACTGAAGGATGTTCTGTTTCTAGTAGAGAAGGGGTTGCCACACCAGCCTTACCCTACAGCTGTAATTAATACAGCCTCCTTGCTCCTTGCTCCCAAGTGTGACTACCCACTAACACAAGTACCACAACCACTAGGCAAACGAACCAATCTGAGGTTATTTAGGTAATCTTTTTCTTCTCTCTCTGATTATAAAAAATTACCCCTGAACTCTTTAACTTTGCTGCTGCTGCTAAGTCACTTCAGTTGTGTCCGACTCTGTGTGACCCCATAGACGGCAGCCCATTAATGATATACTAATCTACGTGAGGAAAAGGAAACAATTTTTTTTAACTTTTGAAATTGTTTCCTAATATGCTCCCTATATGAATCAGTTAGAATAGTCTAGGATATGGTAAAGTAACAAACAATTTTTATGTCTCAATGACAGAGCACAAATGCACTGTGCTGGAACAACATGCCCATCTTAGGCTGATGGAAGGTGAGGTGGTTCTCCATTTTCCCCTTCACTCAGAGATCCAGACTGACAGAGCCCTAAGCATCTGAGTCTCCCTGACAAGAAGAAAGAAGGCTGCAATTGCACACTAGATCCTGAACTTGCAGCCTGGAAGTGACAAATTATCCTCATTCATGCGTCACTGACCAAAGCAAATTACGTAACTGTGGCTAATTTGAGTGGGCAGAGAGGTGCAGTCCCACCACGTGTGTTGAGGAGGAGGATCAGAATGCGTAAGAACTGCAGTAATGACTGTCATCAAATATTTGGCTCATTCCTCTTCCAGTCTACTTCCTGCCTCAACGTGATAAACACCAGGGCTAGATCCTTTGGCCAAAGAGGTGTGTTAAGAGTCCAACCACAACGCTGCCAGTTTCCTCTGTCCCCTCCTGGCACATGTCATACAGGGAGTTTGTGTGGGGCTGTATCCCCAGTACAGATGAGGTGTGGCAGTGTCCCTATCAATCAGTAGCGAACTGTGGTAGAAACAGGAAATAGTCTTCTTCTTGTTGTTGATATAAGTCCTGAGGTTCTGGGGTTTTGCTGTTTCAGGCTATTGTGAATAGTTCTGATTAGTACCTCGTCTTTGATGACACCCAGATTTATCTCACTAAAAGTGAAAGTGAGAGTCGTGTGCGACTCTTTGCGACCCCATGGACTGTAGCCTACCAGGCTCCTCCCTCCATGGGATTCTCCAGGCAAGAGTACTGGAGTGGGTTGCCATTTCCTTCTCCAGGGGATCTTCCCAACCCCAGGGATCGAACCCGGGTCTCCTGCACTGCAGGCAGACACTTTAACCTCTGAGCCACCAGGGAAGCCCTAAAGTCAAATGAAAACTTCATTATCAATAAGATCCAATTTCCATTATATGGGAAATAGAGAGTCTTTTCTCTATTTTCTTCCTTCCTTTCTTCCTCTCTCTTTTTTTTTCCTTTGAACACTGGAATCCTTCTAAAAACACACTAGTTGGAGTGAGATTTTAGCATTAGAGATGTCCCACAAGTCACAGAATCATTTTAACAAGCAGCTCAAAGACTCAAAGTTCCAAGAATAAAGCTATTTGCTTCTGAGACAAAATACTTTCATGGTACTTGCTATCTAGAAACCTGTCTATCCAGTGTTGGAGAAGACTCTTGAGAGTCCCTTGGACTGCAAGGAGATCCAACCAGTCCATGCTGAAGGAGATCAGCCCTGGGATTTCTTTGGAAGGAATGATGCTAAAGCTGAAACTTCAGTACTTTGGCCACCTCACACGAAAGTTGACTCATTGGAAAAGACTTTGATGCTGGGAGGGATTGGGGGCAGGAGAAGAAGGGAACAACAGAGGATGAGATGGCTGGATGGCATCACTGACTCGATGGACGTGAGTCTGAGTGAACTCTGGGAGTTGGTGATAGACAGGGAGGCCTGGCGTGCTGCGATCCATGGGGTCGCAAAGAGTCGGACACGACTGAGCGACTGAACTGAACTGAACTGAACTGAACTGAAGGCCCATCAGATTTCCTGCATCTCACTGCCTCAATTTGAAATGCCCAGCTTTTTACCATCTGAGTATATTCACAGTGGTTATGAGAGTTCAGCACAGCAGCTGTGGTGGCAGAAATCTGGTGACTGATATGGAATGTGAGGAGAGAGAAGCAAAGATGCAGATCTTCAGGGCCCCACCCTGAGTGCCCATGAGTCTGCCCTGATTGAGAAGCACCTGTCAGATGCCAGATTCCTCCACAAGAGGAACCCCGGGGGTTACACCACATGCCACTGACTGCCCCCACTCCTAACGTAACAGCTAACAGACACGGAACCCTGACCATAACCTGGGTCTTATTTTAATCCCTTTAATTAATTAAACTCATTCAATCCTCACAACAATCTTATGAGATATGGTCAATTATTATCTACATTACAGAAAAATTGAGGCTTAGTGAAGTAAGTAACTAGTTGAAGATCACACAGCAGGAATTTCCATACAGGCAATCTGGCTCCAGAACTTATATATTTGAACATCCTGCTTTACTGACTCACAAACAAGGCAAAACAAAAACAAATGATGGTGATCAGCGGGGAGAAGGTTCGGGGGGTGAGCACAGTCTGGGAGTTTGGGCTTGGCATGTTCACGCTGCTGTGTTTAAAATAGATGCCCAACAAGGACCTACTGGATAGAACAGGGAACTCTGCTCAATATTCTGCAATAATCCAAATAAATTAAAAATAGATGAAATAATGCTGTCTCATAAGGAAGGCAACTGTTACTCTGTATTCCCCTTGGCTCTTGCTCATCTGTTCACCCACAGAACCTTCTAAGTACTAGGCATTATTTTAGGTATTTGGGATAAACTGACGAAGAAAATAGTCACGGGGGTGGCAGTTGAGGGTGTGGGCTGCAGATGCCTTCTAGTGACATTGGGTAAATCATTACTCAGACTGTTAGTTCCTGTATCATTTTAGTCAGGAGGACATTCTTCTTTACCTAAAATAAGGGGGATTGGAGACATTTCCCTTCATGGTACCCGTCAGCTCCAAGACTCTGAATCCTAGTTGGGTACAATTCGCCACCTGCACAAATAAATGCCACAGAGCTCCCTCTTCCCTTCATTATTGTGAGGCTCTGACTGAAATCATTTGGAAAAGGCTCTCCTCTCCTGAATGTCAGCTATAAGGACTCAGAGTTTCAGTACCAGGTAGAATCCAAATTCAGCAGAGTCTCACAGCATCTTGACTCTATTACTAAGCAAAGAAAGTAGATTTTCTTTTAATTTACTAGACATAAAAATTGATGAGAGAGTAGTTGTGTGAACTAGTTCTTTAAGTGGAAAATGGCTTAGTAAAAAGAATCGTTATTTATTATCCTTTAATGTGACTTCTAATGTAAGTACTACTAAGCATCTTGAAGTAATCTAAATGGGTCTCGCCTTTAGTTTCTTGGTCTTAGATTAAAGAACAATCCTTGCAGAAAAGCAGAGGAGGGTAGCACACATCTATCTTTGCTAATAGATAGAGAATGCTTTATGTTTCCCCATAGATCAGGTGCAGAATCATATTCACCAGTCTGAGAATAGAATTTGTTTTAATGACAGAGAGAGAAGGGTAAAGTCTCAAACATAAGCTCATCACTGATACTGGAGGCAAGCAAGTGATAAATTATCACGGTGAGTCATTTTTCCAAGAGATTTCCTGTAAACATTAACCAACAAAGGAGGAAAGATTGGCCACTTGGAAATACACACTAATGACTTAGGATGAAATATAAATCGTTTCAAAGAATTGCACTGAATCTTCAAGTTAGGGAAGAAAGAAAGAGAAAGAGACGGAGAGAGAGAGAGAGAGGCGAGAAGGGTGAGTCGCCAAACAAACTGAGATCGAGCTCTGATGACAGCCATGTGCGTGTGCACATTGACAAGGTTGTTCAGGCAACGAGACTGGATGATATACGATTAGGAACTTCCCAACAAGCTTGACTGACCTTCTTTTGAGAAATATTTGGGGACCATAACCAGGTAAATGCTAAACTGGAATTTCTTTGCAAAGCAATAAAATACCCATGGCTAATTCATGTTGAGGTATGGCAGAGGCCAACACGATATTATAAGGCAATTATTCTCCAATAAAAAAATCATTATTTAAAAAAGAGAGAGAGAGACTGTCAAGTGTCTGTACCTCAATGACGTTCTTAAAAGAGTTCAGGATGGGCTGGGAGATTATGCAGCGTTCTCTGCCTTCACAGAGCGACCAGCTGGGAACCAATGCTATTGCAACCCAGTTCATTTCGATATAGGGTTCAGCTAAGCCCTTCTTAAATGAAACACCATGTACATTAAGATAAAGTAGGAAAAGTTCTTCCATAATACAAAAATTACCGGGTGATCAGTTCATCCATTTCATTTCTGTGGGGGAGAGAAATTGTAACCATGTCAAGGCATACTATGTCCCACAGTTTAGTACCCCGTAAGTCAGTGTTTAGAAGCTTGCAGGATCTCCTTCCCAGGTTAAGAAGCTCCAAGTGTGGCTTAATTTTTCATTCTGTCCAATCCTGAAAATGCTGGTCCTCAAAATTAAATCAGTGAGGGTGACCTTACACTTAACATAATATTCAGAGGCTCAGAAATCCTCTTGCTTAAAATAATACCATGTGCTGAAATGTGTTTTAAAAGAGTCAGAGTCTAAATCTGCCACTATAGATTCTTCCAAAGTAAGTAATAGATATTTGGAGCAACCAACCCTGTGGTATAATTGACTAGTTGTGGCAGAAAATGGGGAATATGGAGGAGGATAAATACTCTGAGAGTTTAAAAGAGAAGGCTGGCATTCCGGGAACAAACATCAGGTATCTCACAGCTTTCCCAAGCACCAGGTAGGACAGTGCTCTGACCCGACTGGGCTCAGACACTGATATGCTCTCCCTTAGGCACCAGGACAAAATGACCCAATGTTGTCAGGAAGTCCTCAGACCGTAACACAAGAATCAAGGATGCAAGTCAGCCCGAACAAAGTGCATTCATGTTCTCCTATGCCTGATGCAAAACCTTGGCCACATTTGTCTCTTCGGTCCTAATAACGGATCTGAGTCACTGCCCTTTCTGCACTGCTTATCCAGCATGATGCCTTTATTCACTGTAGCCATCCCCAACCTGCTAACCACCCACACCATCTTGAGTTCAGTCAGCTATCAAGCCTGTTGGTCTCATCTCTGCACTGCCTCCTAAACCCATTCAGTCATTTGCCATTCTCTGCCTGCCTGTCACAGGTACCCCCTACCTTAGGCAGGTCCTTGATGTACAGTTTCATTGGCTTGCTCCCCAATAAGCCTCACTTCAAGCTCTGCCCCTTCCTATACCTACATATTTCTATCTGACTGATCTTGCTAAAGCACACTGGCCCACACTGGCCTTCTGCCTGCTCCTGAATGGCAACCAAATTAAGCTTCCACTGTTTATCCTGGGCTTCTAGACACAAGCTTCTGAACAAACCTATAACTGCAGATTTCCCCATCTTTAACTCTGATGTTACCTGAAATCCTCTGCACCTCATCCCAGCCTCTTAAAATATTAACTGTCTACTTCAGAAAGCAGTCTCTCACTTCACCTTTGGTTCTTCTCTCTCACCTTAAGCAAATATGACTTCTCCCTTCTTTGAGTCGGAGTAGTCTGTTTGGTTGTTAGAACTAATCTCTTATATTGCATACGGTGGTACTATAATGCTCTTCCCAAATCCCCCATTAGGAATGAAGGATGTATTCCCATATCGGTTGGGAAAGCTACCAGAAGACACCCTGAGCTGCCAGGTCTATTTGGGGATGGCTTCAGCTAAAGAAATGTGTTTTACCAAGGTCACATCTTCCAGCCCCTGTATCCAAGTACTGATCAACATGGAAGAACAAAGACGGCCCTTTTGAGACAGGTGGGACCTGAACCCTGGGACCTGAGACTCTTGGCTGTGGTACTTGTACCTGGACAAACGTCTCCTTGAGCAACAACATACAAGGAAACTATAAGAGACTAAATATAATTGGGTGCATGTAGAGTTGGGGTGAACTATGAACAACAGATACAAAAAGACCAAAAATCAACTGCCACTTCTGAGGAGTGAGGAGCAAAATCAGGTTGATTGATGCATGATCCCTGCATTTAGCACCACCAAGGGGGTGGGCAGACCACCCAAGCCACCCCTCTGGCCTAACCTCCGATAAGGAAGCAGCTTGCCTCCAGCTAAGGGAGAGACCAAAGGAACCTGTGACTGGTTCTCATTCCCCGTGGCTCCCAATAAGGCCTTGCCTGAATTTCTTGTCTGGCCTCTTATCAATTTCTGTTGATTAAGGAGATTAAGCACTCCGGTCATTCATACAACATGCAGCCCAACTTGAGACAGTTCTGAAGGGCTCTTTGTGGGGTTGTCTGGACACTTTGTTGGGAATACAGTGAAATGTAACTTTTTCTCCCTGCCCAATCACGCTTCTCCATGCCCCTCCCATTCTCTCACCACTCAAGCAGAGTTGTTGATCCCAAGAGCACGTCGGCACAAACGGGCTGCATGCTCCATCCTACAGGCAGTCTGTTAGGGAATCTGAATTACAACAGGGCACTTAAACATGGCTAGTTTTCCTATTATTAACGTTATGTTTGTGTTTATTCATGTTCCCCATCACACACTAGGCTATAAACTCTTCAGAACAGGGACTGGATTTTCAAATTGTGTATGCCTGCAGCAGTTAGCCTAGTAAATCAAGACTCAGAACTGTGAAGCGTGTATGAATGAACAAGGGAATAAATAATTAAGGCTTAAAATCAGCACCTCTGTGGTGCTGCAACGTCTTCACACATCTACAGAATCATCAACATGTTTTCCTGAATTGATACGTATTTAATGAGTGTTAGTTACAAATAAGGCACTGAGATAGCTGCTCTGAGGAGTGTATTAATAAAAGTAATGTTCCCCCTGCCCTCAGGAAGTTTATCATTTAGTCAGCAGGATGATTACGGCCCACATTTGTAGTAGTGGTTCTCAGCTTTGTCTGCTCACGAGTGTCACCCAAAGAGTTTGCATGACTCTCACTTCTGGTACCCACCTCCAAAGACTCAGATCTAATAGATCCAGTGCGTGGCTTCGGCACAAGCTCATTAGGTGATTCGAATGTGTCACAAAGTTGAGAACCATGGAATTATGAAGAGCTTACGTGTTCTAAGTACTGTTCTAAGTACTTAGCTTAAATTAACGAGTTTAATCTTCATAACAACATTAAGAAGACAATGTTATAAGTATTATCATTTTATAGACAAAGAAATTAAGGCAAAGATGAGAGAAGCCATTTGTCCAAGGTCTGGTTGGTTCGGTGTGGAGTTAGAACTCAAACCTCCACACCCAGGCTCCGAGTATGTGGCTCTTCATTGCTCTGCTATTCTGCATCACTTGCAGAGACAAAGTTAAATGCAAACTAATTTACGTTGAGTATTATAGCTTTATATACATGTTTTATCACCTGAAAATTGGGAGTACTCAATAGTGGAAACAAAAAACAACATAAACTTCTGACATCTGGATTGTCCTTTGACTCTATTAGAATAAGAAGAAAACCTAATTTCATTTTTAAGGGAGGCTAAGAATAAGGATGAGTCTACATAGGCAGATGGAGTGAAAATAAGCTAGATAAATAAATTGTTCAGCACTGTGCAACTTAGGACTAAAACTGATTCTTATTTAATTGTGTTGTAGAAAATGGAATACCTTTTTGTAGCTTCTTCAAACTATTGTTCTACTGGGTTAATTAACTGTCTAGAGCTTCCCAGGTGGTTTAGGGCCTTAAGAGGCTCTGAGGTAAGAATCTGCCTTCCAATGCGGGAGATGCAGGAGACGTGGGTTCAATCCCTGGGTTGGGAAGATCCAATGAAGGGGAAAAGGGCAAACCACTCCAACAGTCCTGCTGGGAAAATCCCATGAATTCAGAGCAGCCTGGCGGGCTATAGTGCATGGGGTTACAGAGTCAGATACGACTTAATGACTGAGCACCCACACAAATAATGCAAAGATAATCCCTCCTTCACGTCCAGAGAGTGGCAACAAGCAAAAAAGGAAAAAGAAATAATGGGAACCCTGGGAACAAGACAGAAACAGTGGGGTGCCCTTTTTCCACCGTACATTCTTTGTTTCCTTAACGCTTGGCTCTTTTTGTTGTCAACCTTTGCTTATTTCCCAGGTTAGCACACTGGAAAGTACTTGTCAAATAAGTGATTGTGTCCTTCAGTCGCTGTATCCCTCTCAGTTGTTCCCATCCTCGCTTGCCGAGCCCTTTTTACCTCCCCTTCAGTCCTTCCTCTTTCCTTCTGTTTCTCCTTGTATACATACACAGATGCTTCCCAGGTGGCTCAGCGCTAAAGAAGCCGCGTCCCCGGGCCAGGATAATCCCCTGGAGAAGGAAATAGCAGCCCACTTCAGTATTCTCGTCTGGGAAATCCCGTGGACAGAGGGGTCTGGCAGGCTACAGTTCATGGGGTCGCCAAAGAGTTGGGCATGACTGAGCCCCTCAATAACAACATTAACAGATAGAAACAGAAAGCCTCTCCCTGCCCCAAATAATTCGGTCCATCACAGTGAAATAAAATAACAGAAGAAGATGTCTACAAGGCTCTGTTAAGCTTAGAGCATGGTTTTATGTAAGCCATGTGGATGATAACTTATTCTCATGGCTTCATACTTGTATTTTCAAAGCATAGATGTACCCCAGACCTCAAATGATAGAGCTAGAGGAAGCTACAATAACCAAGTTCAAACTTTCCTCTTTTCAAAATTTGGCTTGAACATAAACCCCTGATTTTTAATATAATTTCTACTACGTCACTGCTTTTAATACTTGTTAAAATGTTAGGCTCAAAATTAATATTTGAAAAAAACTCCCTAGATTTCCAACAAGACTTATAAAACACAAAATATTTTTAAGCTCTTCCTCAGGAAGATTAAAGAACTCAGAACATATATAATACAACTCAGAATATTTACAATAGCCCTGTAAATGCATATAAGAAATGAAATTCAAAACTGAAAATAAAATGGGAGATACAAATAGACAGGGGTAAAAGATGATATAGATATATAATAGGGTGATTTCTAAGTCGCTTCAGTCATTTCTGACCCTTTACGACCCTATGAACTATATAGTCCTCTAGGCTCCTCTGTCCATGGATTCTTCAGGTAAGAAAACTGGAGTGAGTCATGATGCCCTTCTCCAGGGGATCTTCATGATCCAGGGATTGAACTCACGTCTCATACATCTCCTGCACTAGTAGAAGAGTTTTTTCTTACAACTAGTGCCGCATAGGAAGCCCATATAATAGGGCACACGTGTTTTTTCTTTTTTTTTTTTTAAGTTTTAACATAGTTTTTATTTTTTTTAATTTTATTATTTACTTATTTATTTTTTACTTTACAATATTGTATTGGTTTTGCCATACAACAACATGAATCTGCCACGGGTGTACATCAGAGCAGAAAAAGAAATAAAAGGAATCCAAATTGAAAAAGAAGAAGTAAAACTCTCACTGTCTGCATGATTTTTATTAAGTGCACACATTTTTTATTAAGTAGTAGTAAATTTTTTTGTTTTGCAAACCCCAAAATTCTGTATTTTATATTACTTTTATACTTTCTTTTAACTAGTTATAAAGAACATTTTAAAATTCACAATAATCAGAACTATTTTAAGAAATATTTCACTCCCAGCATGATTAGTTTAGGATCACCCACTTCATAGCATATTAAACATATTAAAATATCCACATTAATACAGTCTTAGAGGTAAGTTGAGTTGGGCTGCAATTAGGCAACTGAAATAAAGCAATATTATGCAATATAACTTTTATATTTTGTGTGTGTGTATCCTATGCACCCCCACCCTGACTGCACTCTCAGATATTTTCATAGGCCCATAATCAATGCGTATGATTTACTTGGTGGGAAATTACAATGCAACATAATATTTATTCCAGTATTCATTAAAGTCTTGAATCATCAGAAAAGTCGAAAGCAATCAATAACCAAAATGTGGGAAGCCACCTATAATGAATAGAATGTTTCCTAATTTTGCAAGGTTCATACAGTTTTTTTAAAAATAATTTTACTTTATTTTACTTTACAATACTGTATTGGTTTTGCCATACATTGACATGAATCCACCACACGTGTACAAGAGTTCCCAATCCTGAACTCCCACCTCCCTCTCCATATTATCTCTCTGGGTCATCCCAGTGCACCAGCCCCAAGCATCCTGTATCCTGTATCGAACCTAGACTGGCGATTCATTTCTTACATGATAGTATACATGCTTCAATGCCGTTCCCCAAAATCATCCCACCCTCTCCCTCTCCCACAGAGTCCAAAAGTCTGTTCTATACATCTGTGTCTCTTTTGCTGTCTCCAATACAGGGTTATCATTAACATACAGTTTCAAAATCAGGCTTTTGGATCTTTCCTTTTATATTATCTACCTATCTATAAATGGGGATAAAAAGCTTGTGGTCTACTGCTGAGAATTAACTACTTGATAAATGAGGACTATGTTAATTGTATTTAACTGATCTCCCCCCTTAGTGTTTAAACATCTGGCTAGATAATTTGCACCTAAAAATCTCTACAAACAACACACAGTTCTTAACAGAACTGTGAGCCCAGTGTTTTTAAATGCCAAGTTGATTAAAACTGAAAAATCCCAGGCAAGCTAGAATTTTAAAAGACCATAATTTACTTCCTTTCACATATAATAATCTCCTACCTCTTTCCTTTAGAAACATTGACATTGTTTACATTTTAAGTGTTAGATGAGTACCTGCATAATCCAGTATGTAAGTTAAAATCATACATTTTTAAAGGTAGCTAATTTGAGAACAGAAAATATTAGACAGCTAAACGAACTAAAGCATGTATTTTTAAAAAAGTTTAGTCTTTCAGCCATAATACTATACTTTCAAATTTTCTGATCTCCCTACAGCTGAAGGCCACATTTAAGATAAGAATGCTACTCAGATATACTAAGAATGAAGAAGCAAGGCCCTGTGTTATCACAGGTCAGAGTCCTGGGTGCAGATGACAGAGGGTCTTTAGCGCATGAGGCTCTGGGCCAGGACCTTGTATAGAGCACAGATTTGAGATGCTGCCTTTTTTGTCCCTCTGAAGGCTCAAGCCTTGTTGTTGCTTTTTCTTTGTTTTTCTTTTATATAAGATGTAATAATTAGGCAAATTATGACCGAAACAGAAACAGGTCATTACCAATCTCTGCACATAACAAAGAAGATTCCAAATAGGTCCAATGCAGTTTAATAACCAGTAAACCTGAATTTTTATCAGGCTTGTTCAAGAAATAATAATTGCAAACATTTGTCTTTTACTATATTCTAAACATTCTTTGGGGCTTCCCTGGTGGCTCAGAGGTTAAAGTGTCTGCCTGCAATGTGGGAGACCTGGATTCGATCCCTGGGTCAGGAAGGTTCCCCTGGAGAAGGAAACGGCAACCCACTCCAGTATTCTTGCCTGGAGAATCCCATGGACAAAGGAGCCTGGTGGGCTACAGCTGATGGGGTTGCAAAGGGTCGGACACGACTGAGTGACTTCGCTTTCACTTTTCACTTTCACTTTCAAACATTCTTTTAACGTGTGACTAATATTATTCATTTAAACCTCAAAACTAGGTACTGTTTATTTATCATCATTTTACAGATAAGGAAATATAAGTACAAAATGGCTATAAAAATTGTCTAAGCTCTTACAGTTATTAAGAAATTTGGCTGGGGTTTGAAACCAGGCAGTTTGGCACCATAAACCACATTCTCAACCACTATATGAAAAACTAAAGACTGGTATTCCAAGAATGTAAGTCTAGAAGAAATGCAGTCCCACCAAAGACTTTTATGAAACTCCTAAAAAGTACTTTTAAAAAATACTTATGAAATGAGTCTTCACTACAAAATCAACTATACTTTGGCTTTTTTTGGTCTAATGCCTGAATTAGAAACCATACCAACAACCATGTCTTGCACACCTTGATGATCACAAAGAATACTACTACTAAGAAAAATAACATATTTGCATGTTTGTACCATTTCAAAGCATCTTCATTTGAATCCAACTATTTTATTATTTGCTTTCATTTTATTATCTGTTTTCACATGTATTACCTTGCAAAACACACACACAAAACAAAAACCTCAACCCATACTAGATCTAACTGATTGAAATCTGTCATTCCTGTATCTTTAGGATCACTTAAAGTATATAACAGGAAAAAGAAACTGTGTACTGCCCCCCAAATATAATATCTACAACAAATAAATTCTGTATTTATTCAGGAATAAAAGACACTTCTTTTCAGCATTCAAAGAATAACTATTTATGAATTTATCCGAACACTATTACCAACCTGAAAAATAAACTCATCTGTGAGTAAAAAGAAACCCCAGGTAGAAATGGAAAATTACCAGAAGAACTCATATTACAATAAAATGTAGGAGGAACTGAACAGTGACAAATACTTTATTCATCAAGAAAAATAAAACTAAAGACTATATTGTATTTTCTTGGAAAAGGAAGTTAAAAAAATCTCCATGGCCATTTTACCAAGCATTAATGTTGAGACATTTAGATCCAATACGGTAGTGGGCTTCCCTGGTGGCGCAGACGGTAAAGAATCTGCCTGCACTGGGGGAGACCTGGATTCCATCCCTGGGTTGGGAAGATCCCTTGGAGGAGGGTGTGGCAACCCACTTCAGTATTCTTGCCTGGAGAATCCCATGGACTGAGGAGCCTGGTGGGCTATAGTCCTTGGGGTGGCAGAGTTGGACGTAACTGAGCGACTGAGCACAGTATAGAAGGTCCATGTTAGATGAAATAAATGTGTCTCAGAGACGTGGTTTATAAAATTATATTTTAAATCCTCTAGTGTTGTTAATTTCTTAAAGATATCCTATGAGAAGCCCCTTCCCAAAGTAAATAATGCATCTTATTAATTTTGTTTTGTTGTTGCTGTTCATTTGTTTGCCAGATCAGATTTTCTCAATTTAAAGCACATTTGCATTTGGTTACAAAAAAAGTCTGCTTATTGCTGCCTGAAATTTAAGGACAAGAGAGCGTTATAAGACCTTTCAGTAAACACAGGCTTTAGGCTAACTTTAGGAAATAAAAGGAGAGAGGAACAGAAACCTCTTAGTAATTTACTGGAAAGATGTTAAGTTTCTTTCTTTCTTTCTTTTTTATTCTGGGTAAATTCCATATATTAAAACACAGATCCTTGGAATTCTCTCTCCAGTGTAGGAAAAGAAGCTTCATTCTCTTCCACAGCACGTGATTCCAGACAGCCACATTACCTTCATGAGTCAAAGATCAAAGGCAGATGCTGCAATATAAGGATGGCTGTTTCCATATAAATCCACCACCTTACTGGAACCACAATTCTGAACACATGATTTACTGAGAATTGGTCATATGTGTAATCTCCATCTACATAAGCACTTTTGCAAAAAGAAAAAAAAAAAAGAACAATGCTTTATAGTATTTGGTATTTCAAAAATTAGGGTTCACTGGATTCCAAGTTAGAGGTTCATGAAAGAGCATCTAAAAAAGATGGATACTCTCATTCCTTGAGTAATCACAAAGCAAAAAGTTACAAGAGGGGAGAGAGGTGACCTTTAAGGACTCCCCCAAATGCCTGCAGCATCTTAAACCAGCCTCTTCCCCTATCTCAGTAAATGGCAGTATCAGCTTCCTAATTGTTGAAGCTTCAAACCCAGGAATCACCTTGTTATCTCATCAATAGAACAGCAACTATTAGCAGTTCAGCTATGGAATATATATGGAATTTAGAAAGACGGTAACAATAACCCTGTTTGTGAGACAGCAAAAGAGACACAGTTGTATAGAACAGTCTTTTGGACGCTGTGGGAGAGGGAGAGGGCAGGATGATTTGGGAGAATGGCATTGAAACCTGTATAATATCAAATAAGAAACTAATCGCCAGTCCAGGTTCAATGCAGGATACAGGATGCTTGGGGCTGGTGCACTGGGATGACCCAGAGGGATGGTACGAGGAGGGAGGTGGGAGGGGGGTTAAGGATGGGGAACACGTGTACACCTGTGGCAGATTCATGTTGATGTATGGCAAAACCAATACAATACTGTAAAGTAAAATAAAATAAAATAAAATCTGAAGTGAGAACATGCTAATTCTTCTGTTCCTCTGCTTAAAAGCGTCTAATGGTGGCCCACTGCAATCACAGTGAAAAACTGCTGCTTTTTGTGGCACACAGACCTTCCCTAACTGCAACTTCAGGGAGTACCACTCTCAGTAAATTCTCAGCTCCTGCCACATTGGCCTTCTCAATGCCATTGAGCAAAACTTATTCACACTTTCTATCCCACATCTCCCTTAGATCTTTCTTTTTATCCACTCAGAGGTTAGGGAAACCTCTGATTCCTGTCTAAAGTAGCAATCAACTGTCCTCCAATCATGCTGCCCAATTATCTATTTTATTTATAGCATCTTTGACTGTTTGAAATTATATTATTCATACACTTGGTTGCTGATGATGGTGCTAGTTGTAAGGAATCTACCTGCGGATAGAGGAGAAGATCCCTTGGAGTAAGAAATGGCAACACACTCCAGTACCCTTGCCTAGGAAATCCCATGGACAGAGGAGCCTGGTGGGCTACAGTCCATGGGGTCATGAAGACAGAGCAAGTTCGCATGCATGCACTGATTATTTACACTTGTCACTCGCCCACCCCACTGCCTTTCAGAAGGCACACCCCATGAGATCAGGGACCTTGCTCTCTTAATCACTACTATTCCAGCACCCAGCAAAAGACTTAGTTCAGCATCAGTGACCAACAAATACAGCAAAATGAAAGAGATGCAAAGTAAAATTCAGAAAAACATGTGGCCAGGGATTATCCCCACCCTCAGCTATAAAGTTATCACCATGGCAGCATTACTTCTCCCTACAGAAACCTTTAAAACAGAATTACCTCACAGAAGGTGGTTCGCAGTTGGGGAGGCAGGAATGATTTTTGCCTTCAGGGCATTTTTAGCTATATGTAGAGATAATTTTCCTTGTCACAACTGCAGGGAGACGGAGGACCCCTGGTTATTTAGTGGTACAGACTAGGAAAGCTGCTAACTTTCTGCAGTTTCCAGGACAGCCCTGGACAACAAAGATTTTCCCCAGCCCAAAATATTAATAGTGCTGAGACTGTGAAAACCTGCTTTACAGTCCTCACTTGTACCTGAATTTTTACACCTGGCACTGTAGGAAAAACTTGGAATGAGAAATATTCTTTTTTTTTAGTTCCTTTACTCAGTAACTAGCAAAAGGGCATTACTCTGATATTTATGGATGCCAAGGGGAAAACAATACAAAGTCCTCAGAGTGTGTTATAGGGTAAAAACATGACATATCACTGGTAGGTATTTTGCAAATAATGTTAACAACAACGACTAAAAATGATTCGACTGTCCGCCATGGAAAGGAAATCCCTTTGTTCCTACATCTTCTGCTTCTGTTCTTTATTCTCTTCTTTCCACAGCCTTTAAGTGCGATCTTTCACTATTCCTTGGGGGATCCTCTGAACTCAGAGATAAAAATTATGACATGGATTTATTGATTTACTGTTCCCCATAAATAGGTACCATACATAAAATAGTTCTAGCAAAGGATCATTCTAGCCTAACTGTTGTGTGGTACTGATTGCAAAGGAAATCTATATTTTATTTGAGGAAGGAAATATGTTGTGTCATTAGTAGAAATAAAAAACATTATGTGTAGGAATTCAGGAAACATGTCTTGGTTGGCAAAACATGGTAAGAAATGGACAAAATAAAGAAGGAGGGGATGGCAAAGTGTTTACACTTCCATTATCATAAGAGCAGGGTGAGTACCGAGCCGAAGTTCATAGAATGCTGGTGTAGCTGAAATGAAACCATCCTCCTCAGACCTTCTCTTCATTATACCAGTCCTTAGCCCCCTCTTTGGGCTAATAAAGGCTGAAGACTCTTTCAAGACCTCTAGGGCCAGTTTTGTCTATAATTCAGACTTTCTTGGATTTGAGAGAGGTAATCTAGTGCAGATAACACAAGCTACATACCACTTTGAGAGGAATTTGGGGCAATATTCTGTAATCAAATGCATTTATACTTTGGTAGTCTGACATTTGAATATTCACATTGAATATCATAAATAATAACTGTAAAAGTTTCATATTAATTATGGAAATATTTTCATTCTTAGAACATTTGGGGTATGAAAACGAAATTTCAGAATTGCAGATTAAGGACTTTCAGTCTTCAATAGTAAAATGAGAAACGTATGTAATAAAATAAACTGCCACTAGCTTCACTTTGAAAGACAGATGGGAAAAGAGCTGGAGAGAATGGGCAGGCAGTAAATAGAGGGTAAATTCACATGGGCTGAACTAGGGTGACCATTTCTCTCATCTGGAAAATAGCTGTCTCAGAGTTTGTCTCTTTCCAGTTTACAATATTAGGCAAAGAAAATAAATTTCAATCTGAATGTCTGCTACCTCAGCAGGCCTATGGGGAGCCATCTCAATATGAAAAGGCCCTGGGGCTGGGAAATGAATACAAAACCCCTACTGGCTCCTCTTGCTGTCTAGGTTCTTTCCTGTATGTTGCTACAACCAAAAGAGTTGGCCAGGTAGAGCAGATATCAATGCAGATGAAATGCAATTGACCAGAAGACATTGTAAGAGTCAGAGATAATATTAAGAGATGCTCTCTCAAACTGCAAACATTGATTCTGTATGGAGGGTGAGACTATAGGTGGCCTGATTCATGTATATTTGTGTGTGCGCACACCTACCTATTCACACAATGAACATGTATTACTTATATAATGGAGATTTGTTTGCATATGGGTTTTTTTTTTTGCTTTTATAACTTTTAAAAATAAACAGTCACTTAAAGAATAAAAGTATGTAACAATAAGAAATGCAGATGCTCTAATTAACAAACTAAAATAACAGAAAAACTTTGAGAATAAAAGCATAGGAAAGGGTGTCTAATGATAAAGAAAAATCAACAGCCAGATGATGAGATAAATGTTTTTAATGTTATGACTCAGGGTGGGTTCTAACTCAACTAAAACTATTAGTCTTACAGAAAGAACTATTTAAAAAACCATAGTTATACTCTCTGACATAAAACAGTAACAATTCATTGCCAACTATACCTCTGCTGCTGCTGCTGCTAAGTCGCTTCAGTCGTGTCAGATTCTGTGCGACCCCAGAGACGACCCCAGAGACGACCCCACAGATGGCAGCCCACCAGGCTCCCCCATCCCTGGGATTCTCCAGGCAAGAACACTGGAGTGGGTTGCCATTTCCTTCTCCAATGCATGAAAGTGAAAGTGAAGTCGCTTAGTCATGTCCAACCCTCAGCGACCCCATGGACTGCAGCTTTCCAGGCTCCTCTGTCCATGGGATTTTCCAGGCAAGAGTACTGGAGTGGGGTGCCATTGCCTTCTCCAGACTATACCTCTATTATTGCTCTAAGCACAGAGTCACAGCAGCCCTTGCTCTTCAGCTCAGTGTTTTAACAGAGTAAAATAGTAAGTATAATTTCAAAGAAACTGATTAATTTAACTGGTATATTGACAATATAGTTGATGTTTATTTTCTGCTCACTGCTCTGGCACTGCTGTAAGCATGCAACACATAAGTTTAAAGCAATGATTCCACAAGTTTTATTAGGAAAATGAAATTATTATCCAAATTTTGGACATGAGAAAATCAAGTCTTGGAAGTTAGGTTACTTACCCAAGGCTACTCAAATAACAATAAGTTGATACTAAACCATATTTATTTATCTTACTCCAAAGACCTTTTTCCTCTATTTCATTTCATTGATCATTGAGGAAGGCTTTCTTATCTCTCCTTGCTATTTTTTTCAACTCTGCATTCAAATGGGTATATCTTTTCTTTTCCCCTTTGGCTTTTGCTTCTCTTTTCTCATCTATTTTTAAGTCCTCCTCAGACAACCATTTTGCCTTTTTGCATTTCTTTTTCTTGGGATGGTCTTGATTGCTGGCCCCTGTACAATGTCACGAACTTTTGTCCATACTACTTCAGGCACTCTATCAGAGATAATCCCTTGAATCTATTTGTCACTTCCACTTATAATCATAAGGGATTTGATTTAGGTCATACCTGAATGGTCTAGTAGTTTTCCCTACT
>SJYX01003271.1:77831-102911 GCA_006410675.1 Oreotragus oreotragus
CCCTGCTTATTTAACTTTCATGCAGACTACATCATGAGAAACGCTGGGCTGGAAGAAGCACAAGCTGGAATCAAGATTGCTAGGAGAAATATCAATAACCTCAGATATGCAGATGACACCACCCTTATGGGAGAAAGTGAAGAGGAACTAGAAAGTCTCTTGATGAAAGTGAAGGAGGAGAGCGAAAAAGTTGGCTTAAAGCTCAACATTCAGAAAACGAAGATCATGGCATCCGGTCCCATCACTTCATGGGAAATAGATGGGGAAACAGTGGAAACAGTGTCAGACTATATTTTGGGGGGCTCCAAAATCACTGCAGATGGTGATTGCATTCATGAAATTAAAAGACGCTTGCTCCTTGGAAGGAAAGTTACGACCAACCTAGACAGCATATTAAAAAGCAGAGACATTACCTTTCCAACAAAGATCCATCTAGTCAAGGCTACGGTTTTTCCAGTGGTCAGGTATGGATGTGAGAGTTGGACTATAAAGAAAGCTGAGCGCAGAACAATTAATGCTCTTGAACTGTGGTGTTGGAGAAGACTTTTGAGAGTCCCTTGGACTACAAGAAGATCCAACCAGTCCATCCTAAAGGAGATCAGCCCTGGGTGTTCACTGGAGGGACTGATGTTGAAGCTGAAACTCCAATACTTTGGACACTTAATGAGGAGACCTGACTCATTAGAAAGGACCCTGATGCTGGGAAAGATTGAGGGCAGAAGGAGAAGGGGACAACAGAGGATTAGATGGTTGGACGGCATCACCAACTCAATGGACATGGGTTTGGGTGGACTCTGGAAGTTGGTGATGGACAGGGATGCCTGGTGTGCTGTGGTACATAGGGTCGCAAAGAGTCAGACACAACTGAGCGACTGAACTGAACTGAACTGAGTTTAATGCACCCATTCCCTTCCATTTTAGTTCACTGATTGCTAAGATGTTGATGTTCAATCTTGCCACCTCCTGTTTAACCACTTCCAGTTGGCCTTTATTCATGGACCTATCATTCCAGGCTTCTATGCAATATTGTTCTTTACTTTATTGGACTTTACCTCCATCACCAGTCACATACACAATTGGGTGCTGGGTTTGCTTTGGCTCCATCTTTTCAAACTTTCTGGAGTTATTCCTCTACTCTTTTCCAGTAGAATATTGGTCACCTACTGAGTGGGGTAGTTCATCTTTCAGTATCCTATCCTTTGAAGCAGAAGATATTAAGAAGAGGTGGCAAGAATACACGGAATAACTATACAAAAGAGATCTTCACGACCCGGACAATCACGATGGTGTTATTACTCCAGACATCCTGGAGTGTGAAGTCAAGTGGGCCTTAGGAAGCATTACTATGAACAAAGCTAGTGGAGGTAATGAAATTCCAATTGAACTATTTCAAATCCTAAACGATTATGCTGAGAAAGTGCTGCACTCAATATGCCAGCAAATTTGGAAAACTCAGCCATGGCCACAGGACTGGAAAAGGTCAGTTTTCATTCCAATTCCAAAGAAAGGCAATGCCAAAGAATGTTTAAACTACTGCACAATTGCACTCATCTCACATGCTAGCAAAGTAATGCTCAAAATTCTCCAAGCCAGGCTTCAACACGAACCTTGAACTTCCAGATGTTCAAGCTGGTTTTAAAACAGGCAAAGGAACCAGAGTTCAAACTGCCAACCTCCTTTGGATCATCTAAGAAGCAAGAGTGTTCCAGAAAAACATCTACTTCTGCCTTATTGACTATGCCAAAGCCTTTGACTGTATGGATCATAATAAACTTGCAAAATTCTTAAAGAGATGGGAATACCAGACCACCTGACCTGCCTCTTGAGAAACCTATATTCAGGTCAAGAAACAACAGTTAAAACAGGACATGGAACAACGGACTGGTTCCAAATCGGGGAATATACATCATGGCTGTATATTGTCACCCTGCTTATTCAACTTATATGCAGAGTACATCATGAGAAATGCCAGGCTGAATGAAGCACAAGCTAGAATTAAGATTGCTGGGAGAAATATCAATAACCTCAGATATGCACATGACACCACCCATATGGCTAAAAGTCAAGAAGAACTAAAGAGCCTCTTGATGAAAGTGAAAGAGGAGAGTGAAAAAGTTGGCTTAAAACTCAACATTCAGAAAATTAAGATCGTGGCATTCGGTCCCATCCCTTCATGGCAAATAGATGGGGAAACTTTGGAAAGAGTGACAGACTTTAATTTCTTGGGCTCCAAATCACTGCAGATGGTGACTGCAGCCATGAAATTAAAAGATGCTTGCTCCTTGGTAGAAAAGCTATGACCAACTTAGACAGCATATTAAAAAGCAGAGACATTACTTTGACAACAAAGATCCATCTAGTCAAAGCTATGGTTTTTCCACTAGTCATGTACTGTAGTGAGAGTTGGATTATAAAGAAAGCTGAGTGCCAAAGAACTGATTCTTTTGAACTGTGGTGTTGGAGAAGACTCTTGAGAGTCCCTTGGACTGCAAGGAGATCCAACCAGTCCATCCTAAAGGAAATCAATCCTGATTATTCATTGGAAGGGCTGATGCTGAAGCTGAAGTTCTAGTACTTTGGCCAACTGGTGTGAAGAACTGACTCATTGGAAAAGACCCTGATACTGGGTGAGATTGAAGGCTGGAGGAGAAGCGGACGACAGAGGATGAGATGGTTGGATGGCATCACCAACTCGATGGACATGGAGTCTGAGTAAGCTCCGGGAGTTGGTGATGGACAGGGAAGTCTGACGTGCTGTGATCCATGCAGTTTCATTGTGTTGGATACGACTGAGGGGCTGAACCGAACTGAACTGAAAGACTTTTTTTCTAAGTAATTTTATACATATATTATTTTACTTTTAATTGCTGTTTTATTTTACTTAAATGGATATAGAAAAGTTAACGACTGTTAAATTCATTTGTTTAAATTTAGGAAGCATCTCAATATTATTCTAGGTCATATTTGTAAATGGTAAGAAGTACCCATTCTATTTTATATCTCTAAAATTACATCCTCATGAGGTATCTCTGTAAGCTTACAAGGAAAATCAAGCAACAGTGAAAAAATGTTTCATTCTATTATCCCTGGGTAATACGAATAGACAAAACACATTCAAACCTAAGATTATAAATAGGGGTACTCTATATTGCCTACAGGTATTGTTCCCCATTTGCTTCTCTTTAAAGCCCAGAAATCTTTTTTAAAGAAATGTATTTCAAAGAAACTTAGAAGTAATTCTTAGAAAACTGTCTACATAATAGTAAGGCAATAAGTCAAGATTCAGTTGAAAATTTTTTAAAAACATATTTTTTAGAAAAATCAGAAGCCATTAAATCTATGACAACTAAGTACATTCCTGAATAAACATTTTAATAGCTACTGAAAAAATTATAAGAGATTTCAGAATACAGTACAAATCCCATGGTACTTAGTGTGAGAAAACCTAATTTACTTTCTGCACTTTCCTCCTTCTGTGGATTGAATTTTGTCTCCCATAAAAGACGTTGAAGTCCTAACCCTCAGTACCTGTGAATATAATTTGGGAATGGTGTCTTTGCAGATGACAAGGTACAATGAGGTCATTAGAGTGGGTCCTGATCCAATAAGACAGATGTCCTTATATAAATGGGGCATTTGGACACACAGGCTGGCATATATAGAGGGAGGACCATGTGATGCTATGGGGAGAACACTATCTAGCAGCCAGAGGAACTCCCACAGCTATCAGAAGGCATAAAACAGATTCTTCTTCAGCCCTGAGAAGGAACCAACTCTGCCCAAGGCAGATTTATTTTAAGCTTACACCAACTTTTCCACAGATAGAGTTAGAGATCTTTTCCTGGCTTTGAAGGTGTCTTCTTAGTTTTGTGAACGTGAAGCATGAAGGCAACTTCTTCCTTGGAAAAGGGAGAGGGTGTAATATGAACAAATCTGCCATCTGTTGAGACCCGTGATTCTTCTAGAAGAAAGAACCTATCTGTTTCCTAAAATTCAAAGTTTGAGAGACCTGTTGAGATGGATCAGGATCTCTTTTCTGCCACAGACCCCACAAAATTCTGTGGCAGGAAAGAGCAATAAGTCACTAACATAAAATTGCCTTGAGGAAAGGGAGCACATCAACTGGAGGCTTGGATTCGGACATATGGATGTTTCGGAGAGATGAGGTAGCTGGAGGCGTATGCAGGGAACCCTTCCAAACTCAACAAGGCCACGCTGCTTCAGGGAATAATGCCTGGACCTGGAAATGTGACCAACAAGAGCTGTAATCAAGGCATGTAACAAGAGGTATCCCTGTGAGCTAAAAAGGGATGCATACCTATCAGGCGCTTGGCCACAGGGAATAAGTTTTAGCTACAGAATTGTTTGAGGTGCGTTTACCACGGCAACACCGTGTGGCAGCCAGAAGCAATGGTAGGAGTGAATGAACAACTCAGATCTGTTTTCTGCTGGCAGTTGTAGGGTAGAATGCCTCTTTTTAGACTTACAGGCTTCTGGATTCCTGCTAATATGTAATTGTTTGAGCTATTAATTTGACAAATAAATATGAACGTTTCAAGTCAAATTCAAAATACCATAAAGAACACATACAATACCCGAATTGGAGGGAACAGTAGGGTGAGTCAAGGTTCAAGCAGCAAACGAAGGTGGAAAAGATATCTAAGGTAAGTGATTCTGGGACGGGTCAGAGAAAGGTTGCCTTCCAAACACGCCAGGAGGTCCGTTGTTAGATCTTCTTGACTTAAAGGGCTTACAAGCAAGGAAGTCATAAATAATGAGAGAATTTCAGTAAGACCCAGAGTTTCGTCCTGATTCTGCTGGTTACTGTGAAATCTTGTCTAAGTCCTTAAAGTCAATGTAGCTCAACTTCCTCATCTGTAAAATATTGATGGTAATAATACTCTCCTGTGCGGTTATAAGCATAGAAAGAAATAATGCCTCTGAAAGCACTGTGTTAGCTGAAAAATGTCCTGCTAATAGTAGATACTACCAATTGTTATTCCTAAAATGAAAAAAAATTATCCAGTAAAACTTCACAAGGTAATAACTACTCATTTTCCTTATCAATTATCCTTCCTTCATAAATAGGAATTTAAACAACTTTAGAAGAGTCCAATAAACATGAGACTATAAGTATTAGACCATGCAAAAATTATGAAATTTCATTCTTTATACATGAGCAAACATTGGTTTTCAACAGCTAAAACCAGTCACTTTTCTTTCAAAGAGATATTAAGAATGGAAAATAATCTCAGCAAAGAGTCAAGCCTGTTTCAGGCTATTGTGCAGGACCAGACTTGACAAAGAACAAAAATCACCCTTTTCTCCAGCTTCTCTGATGTAACTGGTACTATCATCCACAATCATCCAAACTGCAAACAGTTCTTTTCCCCTCTAGTGTCTCAATCTTCTATACACCACAATCTATTAAAGATATAAAAACTTTTCTTTTATTTTCCAATTTACTTTATTTTACTTTACAGTACTCTGTTGGTTTTGGCATACATTGACATGAATCTGCCACGGGTTATAAATCAGAGAGTAGGAAAAATAAAAATGAAAAGCCAAGTGGTACTTGGTAGTTTCTTTAACAAAAATAGAACTATTATATGGTGCAAAGTAATCACCAACAAATGTCCTAGTAATTTATTTATAAATAAAGTTGAAGTTAAATAAGAAAAAATACTGTCTACTTAAACAGGTGCTTAAACCCTAGAGGTGATTGATATACGTTTTCTCCTACTCTACAACTAGATAATGCTAGTTTGCCTTGGTCCTGAAATATTAAGACTCATTCCTCACTCACCTTCTAGCCTCATTAGATCAGTGAGACATGGGATCTATTTATAACATGGCAATGCATACATGAAGATATCAAAAGGCCTTGACTATATTCATAGGCCTTTGGTTAATTAAATTAATTTAGCAAGGAAGGGAAGAAGTCTTGACAAACTAATTTATTTCACTTCAATTTTTAAGGAATAATTAGGATGGTAGAGAGTAGTGCTGAAAAGTATAGAAAAGTCATCACTTTGCAGAGTAGATGACAATTTTTCATTTTCGGTATCAAAAGTTTCAGGTGAAATCTTAGATACAAAGCACATCTACAAACAGGAGTTAGCACTACAGCTGGCAATACAACATCAGTGTAACAAACAGAATCAATTTATTTCACCAAACTTTTATGAAAAATTTTCTATGGGCCATGTACTCTGCTATTTACTGGGGATTCAGGAATGGATAAGATGCAGTCCATGTTCTCAAATGTTTTGATGGTCTACTAGAAAAGACAGACATGAAAATAAATTGTTTAAATGTGGTGAGAAGTTTAACCACACAGGACAGAGGTAGCCCAGAAAAGGAAACAATGAACTATTTAGAAAGGAGATGAAGGAATGTAAATGTCAGTTTTAAGTTTATTTTAACTTACTTAAGCTAGAAACTGGCTGGCTAATGACTCAATTAACCAAAATGTATGGGGAAAGCATATGGCTCAGACACTAGAAGAGTTCCAAGGAATCTAAAATAAGAGGAAATGGCCAGGACGATGCTATGACTTTAGGACTTCCAGGTGGCACAGTGGTAAAGAATCCATCTGCCAAGGAGACGAGGGTTCAATCCCTAAGACAGGAAGATCCCCTGGAGGAGGAAGTGGCAACCTACTCCAGGATTTTTGCGGGGATAATCCCAGGAACTGTACATGGGATTAGATTTCATGGGGAGACATAGAGTCAGACACAGCTGAGCGGCTGAGCACATGTTATGACTTGTGGACCCAAGCCAGTTTTGCTCCATTAAAAACTTTTTAAAATTACATTTTCAATTACATTGTATAAAAGTGTATATATTATTATGTATAACTAAATCATTTTTCTGTACACCTGAAACTAACACATTGTAAATCAACGATATATTTCAATGAAAAAAGAAAAAAAAAACCACACAAAAACATGAGACACACAGTAAAAATACAAATAGGCTGGAAATAAAAGAAAATATATAAACTTGGAAAATGGTTAAAATGTAGGATTATATGTTATGTATATTTTATTACAATAACAAAAAGGGCAAACTGAATCCAGCAACATACAAAAGTATTATTGGATTGGCCAAAAAGGTCATTTGCGCTTTTCTGTAACATCTTACAGGAAAACCTGAACAAAGTTTTTGGCCAACACAAGATATGCCATGACCAAGAGGCATTTAGGTCAGGAAAGCAAGGTTTTCTTCCATATTTTAACTAGTTGATACACTAGAGCAGTAGAATAAAAAACAAATAACACATGATAATCTCAATAGATGAACAAAAAAACATAAAAATAAATATATTAATACACATTAAACAAAATTTAATTTTATTCAAGTTAAAGTTCATTTTTTAATTCTGATTTGAAGAGAAATTAAAACATTTTTGTGGGTCCCTAAAAAATGTTGTGGATTCTTTACACCATGCCAACTGTGCTCAGTGAATGACATACCTGGTGATCGATTTTTATGAGCCAAACATTACGGGGCATTTCACACATATATTGCCGTTTAACTCTCTACATCTGTGTTTACAGATGAAGAAACAGAGTTCAAGGGGGTAAGAAACTTTCTGAAGGTCACACAGTTAACGAGACAGCATGCTCAGATTTAATAAGCCAAGCATTTTGACTAGATATAAAGCCTGTTCATTTTCACCTGCCATGTCAATATTTCCCTTATAATACATGCTAACAGCCCTCAATTGACTCACCTTAAAGATGAGGAGACAAGTATGTGTGAAAGCAAAGGCAAATGAATCTGGACCATAGGAACTTCAGAAAGAGAGAGCGTCTGCAATGTGGCAATGCAGAAGGCCCCATTAATGCAAATGCAGTTACAAAACGAAGCATGGTCTGAAGCAGGTGTCCATTCAATGTGAAGGCATCAAGAACTAATGGTTAACTAGGAGCTTAGCTCTGAAGCCTGAGTGTCAGCTTTATAAATGCTATATTTTCATTTCTCTGAGCCTTGTTTTTCTGTAAAATAGAGACAATAAAATGTTATGGTGTTAATTCAAACTGAAAGTAAAAGTGTTCGTCACTCAGGCGTGCCCTATTATTTGTGACTCCAAGGACTGTAGCCTGCCAGGATTCTCTAGGCAAGAACACTGGAGGGGGTAGCCATTCTCTTCTCCATGGGGCTCTTCCTGACCCAGCGATCGAACCGAGTTTCCTGCATTGCAGGTGGATTCTTTACTGTCTGAGCCACCAGTAAGGTCCTGGTGCTAAGGATTAAATTATTTAACACTTGAACGGTACTTAGAATTGTGGCTGGCACAGAGTATAAACTTACTAAAAGCTAATAATTTTTAATAAATCTTTGTAATTAGAACATCTTACAGTGTATAACTGAAAAAATTAAAATACTAGCTATATTCTGTTTCTTTTTGGAGTTTTCTCAATATAATAACAACAGAAATATATACGTACACAGTCTCCCATTTTAGATATCTGACTAAAACAATCCCAGATCCTAGAAGATGGATATGGAATTGGTATAATTTTCCCTACTTTTTAGCTGAGAAAAATAAGCTATTGAAATATTAAGTAATTTGACGAAGATATGGGAGTGTTTTGGATGGATGATGATGGTCTTGTCACATTTTCAAAACTTTAATCATTTGTTCCTTAAAATCTTAATTTCTTATCATGTCAGCAGTGTCCAGATAGTGTGGTAGACTCATCAGCTGAGTTTCTCCTACTCTCCAGGTTCTTAATTCTCAGTGATGGCTGAAAATGTCAACCTCGATGTGCTTTCAACACCTTAATTCAACTCAGAGCCCTACTCCTAACTGCACTGATAGCTGTCTGGGTCACTGGTAACACCCTCTTCCTCATCACACGGGGTCAAAAATTCAGCTCATCCTGAAACCCTCTCCTGTCCCCCTCCCCTAGTGTCAACTCTTATCAATTTCTCATCCACCATGTCCTTGCATCTGTCCCCGCCTTTCCATTACTACTCTCGCTGTCTGCTCTGCTCAAGTCTTGACTAGATCTGCCCCTCACTATTAGAACTCAATGACTGCCTCCTGACACATAGCACATACTCTGCTTCCTACCCCTCCAACTTCCATGCCATCCTACGCACTGCTGCTGAAAGAACTTTCCTACAGACAAGAGTCCAAGCAGCTCTGTTGAGCGTTTTAGGCTCCTTATGGTCTGTTTCAACCTATTCTTCTAGCCTTTTCTTTTTCTATGCAGCTCACATCCAGTCAAATGGGAGTATTACAGAATATGCCAGCATGTTTCCACAGTTTTGCTCCTGCTATTTCATGATCTGGATGTCATTTACTCTATTTACGTTTGTCAGAATTCTACTCACCCTCCAAAGCGCCAATCAAATGCACCATCTTCCAATAATTCTTCTTCTGTATTCTACCAGTTCCCTCTCTTCCCACCATTCCTACCTTCAATTTTTAATAGTATTTTTCATGTCTTTTGGACTTCCCTTGTGGCTCAGGGATAAAGAATCTGCCTGCAGTGTTGGAGACCTGGGTTCCATCCTTGGGTTGGGAAGATCCCCTGAAGGAGGACACAGCAACCCACTCCAGTGTTCTTGCCTGGAGAATTCCATGGACAGAGGAGCCTGGCAGGCTACAGTCCACAGGGTCTCAAAGAGCTGGACACGATGGAAGCGACTGGGTACACAGCCCATTATGTATTTTAAAAGGTCTCAAACTAAGTGTTGACTCTTCTGGAAGCCTTTGCCATCCCAGACTTGCATCCCAGCCTCTGCCCCGGTCCTACACTTTCCTCTGCCTTCCATACCTTTATTATTATATTAAATACACAGTTTTATAATATTTGGAAATGCCTGTCCCCTAGCTGATCCTTACCACGACACACCTAGAACAAACTCCTTACCATGTGGAGTTCAATGCAAACATATTCTATTAATCAACATGTATATTATCAACATAATTATCCCCATTTATATCTATACTTCGTATTAAACTTTTTAAGCCATACATCCAAAGCCAATACAGTATCTTATTGTTGTGATTATAATAAAGATATAAAACGAATGCATGATGGCATGATAAATTTTATTTTATCAAACTGATGATTTATATGCTGTAATTGTTCATTTTTGAATCTAGCCAAAAGTGTGTGGCCTGTGTTGCAGCACCATGAAGAATTGTTCGACAATAAGAAGTCTAAAATCCTTCATAAAAGGCATTTCCTAAGCCGCAAACAGCTTTCCTTACTACAGTTCGTCATATGCACTTATATCATAAAAGCTTCATGATGAATAAATTCTATCATTTTCCTAGTAAGTGCTCCTAGTGAAAATTACTTAATTAATATGTAAATGATTAATATATTTAGTTTCTCCAGAGAACTGGTTAAATTAACATGAAGAACTAAGAATTCAAAATATAAAAGTAATACACTTAAGCCCTTCTCTTATACACATCTAGATGTGTATAAGAGACAGGATTTAATAAGCCAAGCATTTTGACTAGATATAAAGCCTGTTCATTTTCACCTGCCATGTCAATATTTCCCTTATAATACATGCTAACAGCCCTCAATTGACTCACCTTAAAGATGAGGAGACAAGTATGTGTGAAAGCAAAGGCAAATGAATCTGGACCATAGGAACTTCAGAAAGAGAGAGCGTCTGCAATGTGGCAATGCAGAAGGCCCCATTAATGCAAATGCAGTTACAAAACGAAGCATGGTCTGAAGCAGGTGTCCATTCAATGTGAAGGCATCAAGAACTAATGGTTAACTAGGAGCTTAGCTCTGAAGCCTGAGTGTCAGCTTTATAAATGCTATATTTTCATTTCTCTGAGCCTTGTTTTTCTGTAAAATAGAGACAATAAAATGTTATGGTGTTAATTCAAACTGAAAGTAAAAGTGTTCGTCACTCAGGCGTGCCCTATTATTTGTGACTCCAAGGACTGTAGCCTGCCAGGATTCTCTAGGCAAGAACACTGGAGGGGGTAGCCATTCTCTTCTCCATGGGGCTCTTCCTGACCCAGCGATCGAACCGAGTTTCCTGCATTGCAGGTGGATTCTTTACTGTCTGAGCCACCAGTAAGGTCCTGGTGCTAAGGATTAAATTATTTAACACTTGAACGGTACTTAGAATTGTGGCTGGCACAGAGTATAAACTTACTAAAAGCTAATAATTTTTAATAAATCTTTGTAATTAGAACATCTTACAGTGTATAACTGAAAAAATTAAAATACTAGCTATATTCTGTTTCTTTTTGGAGTTTTCTCAATATAATAACAACAGAAATATATACGTACACAGTCTCCCATTTTAGATATCTGACTAAAACAATCCCAGATCCTAGAAGATGGATATGGAATTGGTATAATTTTCCCTACTTTTTAGCTGAGAAAAATAAGCTATTGAAATATTAAGTAATTTGACGAAGATATGGGAGTGTTTTGGATGGATGATGATGGTCTTGTCACATTTTCAAAACTTTAATCATTTGTTCCTTAAAATCTTAATTTCTTATCATGTCAGCAGTGTCCAGATAGTGTGGTAGACTCATCAGCTGAGTTTCTCCTACTCTCCAGGTTCTTAATTCTCAGTGATGGCTGAAAATGTCAACCTCGATGTGCTTTCAACACCTTAATTCAACTCAGAGCCCTACTCCTAACTGCACTGATAGCTGTCTGGGTCACTGGTAACACCCTCTTCCTCATCACACGGGGTCAAAAATTCAGCTCATCCTGAAACCCTCTCCTGTCCCCCTCCCCTAGTGTCAACTCTTATCAATTTCTCATCCACCATGTCCTTGCATCTGTCCCCGCCTTTCCATTACTACTCTCGCTGTCTGCTCCGCTCAAGTCTTGACTAGATCTGCCCCTCACTATTAGAACTCAATGACTGCCTCCTGACACATAGCACATACTCTGCTTCCTACCCCTCCAACTTCCATGCCATCCTACGCACTGCTGCTGAAAGAACTTTCCTACAGACAAGAGTCCAAGCAGCTCTGTTGAGCGTTTTAGGCTCCTTATGGTCTGTTTCAACCTATTCTTCTAGCCTTTTCTTTTTCTATGCAGCTCACATCCAGTCAAATGGGAGTATTACAGAATATGCCAGCATGTTTCCACAGTTTTGCTCCTGCTATTTCATGATCTGGATGTCATTTACTCTATTTACGTTTGTCAGAATTCTACTCACCCTCCAAAGCGCCAATCAAATGCACCATCTTCCAATAATTCTTCTTCTGTATTCTACCAGTTCCCTCTCTTCCCACCATTCCTACCTTCAATTTTTAATAGTATTTTTCATGTCTTTTGGACTTCCCTTGTGGCTCAGGGATAAAGAATCTGCCTGCAGTGTTGGAGACCTGGGTTCCATCCTTGGGTTGGGAAGATCCCCTGAAGGAGGACACAGCAACCCACTCCAGTGTTCTTGCCTGGAGAATTCCATGGACAGAGGAGCCTGGCAGGCTACAGTCCACAGGGTCTCAAAGAGCTGGACACGATGGAAGCGACTGGGTACACAGCCCATTATGTATTTTAAAAGGTCTCAAACTAAGTGTTGACTCTTCTGGAAGCCTTTGCCATCCCAGACTTGCATCCCAGCCTCTGCCCCGGTCCTACACTTTCCTCTGCCTTCCATACCTTTATTATTATATTAAATACACAGTTTTATAATATTTGGAAATGCCTGTCCCCTAGCTGGTCCTTACCACGACACACCTAGAACAAACTCCTTACCATGTGGAGTTCAATGCAAACATATTCTATTCTTCAACATGTATATTATCAACATAATTATCCCCATTTATATCTATACTTCGTATTAAACTTTTTAAGCCATACATCCAAAGCCAATACAGTATCTTATTGTTGTGATTATAATAAAGATATAAAACGAATGCATGATGGCATGATAAATTTTATTTTATCAAACTGATGATTTATATGCTGTAATTGTTCATTTTTGAATCTAGCCAAAAGTGTGTGGCCTGTGTTGCAGCACCATGAAGAATTGTTCGACAATAAGAAGTCTAAAATCCTTCATAAAAGGCATTTCCTAAGCCGCAAACAGCTTTCCTTACTACAGTTCGTCATATGCACTTATATCATAAAAGCTTCATGATGAATAAATTCTATCATTTTCCTAGTAAGTGCTCCTAGTGAAAATTACTTAATTAATATGTAAATGATTAATATATTTAGTTTCTCCAGAGAACTGGTTAAATTAACATGAAGAACTAAGAATTCAAAATATAAAAGTAATACACTTAAGCCCTGTGCATGAAAATTCATATCATTCATAAAATTACATTCCATGCTACAACCAGCATTTTTTTAAAGTTATAGACTGTAGGACTTAAATTTCCTAGTAGTTTAACTCTACTTAAATAATAGAAATTGTAGAATAGTCACAGTGAAAGTCAATTTGAAATTCTAAAAAGATAAACACCTCTGGTAAAAATGATTACTATGAATGTAAGGATAAATAAAGGAGACAAGACTTTTTACATTTTAGACTAGAAATATCAGAAGTATAAGAGAAATGTATACATTGCTGAAGTAAGATGATTTTAAATACAAGGAATTTTTTAATATGATCATGAGGCTAAGTGAATCTGCAGATGAATGTACTGCTACAGAAATGCTTCTGGGAATGTCCATATGTTTGACTGTAATGTGCATCACTTTTAAATTCTAACTAAAATAAACTTTCAATGGTAGTCCTTACTGGAGGCTGAAGCAAGCAAAGGTAGAGAAGCACAGATTTGTTTATATTGGAGACTTTTGATAAAGAGAGTATATTTTAGTCAGTCTTATATGGACATGGCCCGTTACCAACAAGGTAACTGAGTATAATATAACGTTCAATAGATAATTCCAAAGTACAAGTTTTAAAGATAATAAAAATTTGAATTTGCTATGTCATTGAAAACATATAACTGAATAATAATTGCTATTAGAATTGCCAAGTCTGAAATATGTAAGTTCGGAACAATATTAGAAGATATTTTTAAAAAGGAAAATGAAAGAAGAGGCGATTGGATTTTGCCACACATGTGGTAAAAAGCAACAATTGAGCTAATTAAAGCCTTGCCCCTAAATGTGATTATCCCTAAGGCTAGTGAATAATAAACCAGATTTCATTTCAGCCAACTTGCCTTCTCTATTTTCCTTGAAACAAGATAGGTGGGTAAGGCAGTTTCTTAGTGTTAGAAGCTTAATTTTCAAAGTAGATCTTCCAAAATGATTCCAGATTTGAAGATGACAAAGCTTCTTGATATTTTTCACATGTTTTTTGAGGTTTAAATAAACATTTCCAAGTCACCTCACTCTTTGAGCACTCTTCCCTCTACATTTCTTCAAAAACACGATTGTATTTGGAAATTAAAAGATTAAGAAAGGCTCTGGTGAAGAAATGGAATGCCAAGAACAACAAACTGCCTTTATTCTCATACAAAACTTACTTGGTTTCAACCATATGTTTACATAGTAATTTATTTACACAGTAATGGAAATATATCCACTGTGTGTAAGCAATAATGATGTGATTTCATCAAGAATTTATCATTTTCATCCCTTGAGGGAGAAAAGGCTGTAAGAATTGATCTTCAAACTTACTGCCTTTGCAAATCATATTTCTGGAACTGAATAGGAATTTTGAAAAGGTGTCACTTCATTATAAATTTTCAGTAAACCAATGTTTTAAACTATGACACTGAACAGTAAATCTCAAATCATAATAATTTACATGGTGGGTGAAATTCTCAAACTGAGATGGTCAAATGATAGTAGGTGGCACATGCGTAGGACTTTATCAGTTACAAATCACATTTATAAACACATCTCATTTGATTCTCCAAACAATCCTATAAGGTAGATTTCTTCACTCCATTATACAGATGGAAAAACTGCATCTTAGAGAAACTGGGAACAGTGTAATAGATCAAAGGAATCCAGACTGGGTCTTCAGATTCCAATTTCTTTATACTCTGCTACCTCTAAAAGAGTACTAAACAGTCATACAATAATTTGGTTAATTTACTTGTTCAGCAGAATAGGCAGAAGTGCAAAAACGAAAACAAAAGGAACAAAAGAAGACAAAACCTGTTTTCCACAGACTATAGTCATAAATATGGTAAGGTAACTAATTAACAGGAAAAAAAAGCTCGTTCAGGAAAACCAGTTCTCAGCAATAGCTTTAATTAAGTCTTACGTGTTCATAACTTTGTGAGAGTTTTGCCACTTTGTTCAGTTAATATTAATAACAGTGTTACTATAATAGTACTAAGTAATAGTAGAAATGTTAAATTCTCTTTGTTTTTTTCTAACAAATATATATTACACAAATATTTATTTTAAAGAAAGATTAAATATTTCATCTTTATTTGTGAAAAAAAAAAAAATCCACACATAAGTGCTGGAGATGGTGTGGAGAAAAGGGAAGTCTCCTACACTGCTGGTGGGAATGCAAACTGATACAATCACTATGGAAGACTATATGAAGATTCCTTAAAAAGCTAGGAATAAAATCGACATATGACTCAGCAATACCACCTCTAGGCATATACCCTGAAGAAACAAAAACTAAAAAAAGACACACGCATACCAATGTTCATTGCAGCACTATTTACAATAGCCAGAACATTGAAGCCACCTAGATGTCCATAGAAAGATGAATGGACAAAGTGGCTGAGGTACATATATGCAACAGGATACTACTCAGCCATAAAAATGGAGCACATTTGCATCAGTTCTAATGAGCCGGATGAAGCTAGAGCCTATTATACAGAGTGAGGCAAGTCAGAACGAGAAAAACAAATATTGTATATTAACACGTATATATGGAATCTAGCAGGGTGGTGCTGTGGAATCTGCTTACACAGCAGCAGTGGAGACGAAGACACAGAGGACAGACTTATGGACAAGGGCTGGGGAGAAGAGGGAGAGGGTGAAGGCAATGGAGAGAGCAGCAAGAATGCACAGACATTTACAGATGTAAATAGATGGCCAAGGGGATTTTGCTGTATGACTCAGGGAATTCAAACTGGGGCTCGCTAACAACCTAGACAGGTAGGAATGGGCAGGAGGCGGGAGGGAGATTCAAAAGGGAGGAGACATATGTACACCTATGGTTAATTCATGTTGATGTATGACAGAAATCAAACCAATATAGTAAAGCAATCATCAACTGATTAAAAATAAATATTAAAAAAATAAAGTGTTAGTCATACATTCACACCCGACTCTTTGAGGCCCATGGACTGTAGAATGCCAGACTCCTCTGCCCATGAAATTCCCCAAGCAAGAATACTGGGTAGCCATCCTGTTCTCCAAGGGATCTTCCCAAGCCAGGGGTCATATCTGGATCTCCTTCATTGCAGGCAGATTCTTAACTATCTAATGCACCAGGGAAGCCCTAGTAAATACTATATATAGCTACAATTCTGGAAGGATAAAAATAAATATGTTAATAATATTCTGAAATCTATTTGAATTAATGAACAAATGTATTAATAATGCATGCAAATTGGTGAAATTGATCATATAAATATCTTTTATAACACAAATATGTCATATAACTTATTTCTCTCCTGCATATCAAAAAAATTAAATAAATATTAAGAACATAAACAACTTTTTTCCCAAAGAAGCTGCCACGATTCTAGTTATTCTTAGCTTTTCCAAATCACATTTTGTTTTGCCACTACAAAGCTGTTAATTAAAGCAATTATAATGCAAAACTACTGAGTCTGTTAATGATTTTCCTTATTCATTCTTCCCTCCCTCACTTCACCTTGTTTTATTCTTATTCACACTGCATATAAACAGCAATTAAAGTACAAATCAGAATGTTACTTGCACAAATATATTTTATTATCATACACAATTTGTACTCTTAATTGAATTGCTTTTTACAAACGAGTTAGCCAAAATTTTCCTCTAATCAAGCAAAAAAACTAGTAACAATATGTGAAGATTATAATAAAAATATATTTTATAGAGCAATTTTAAAGTTTTAATATTTTATTCTTGGAAGATATCATTGATATATTTAGTAGCTGGTATGAGTTCAGAAAAAAGTAGTTATGGATAACATCGAAATGTACCTCTTAGTTTTTAAAAGATTTATAGAAAAATGACTCACACACTATATGTCTTCAAAATAAAATTTTGACCTAAGATTTTATCATAATTAATACAGGAGTAATAACGATCACACAAACATCTACCATTTGCCTAAATCTCAGACCATCCCAGAAATGTTTTAGGATCATGCAAAGCCAAAATTTAAGGAATAAGTTGCGGGCACTAAATTTTCTAAATATGAGAAAATAATAAAAAGAAACCATAAACAGAAATGTTCTATTTTGTACTAGTTACATTAGAAAAAAATACTGTGCTAGTTATTACAGTTGATACAGAGCTGCTTGTTGCTGTGCCCAGCTCTTTTGCGACCCCATGGACTGGAGCCCACCAAGCTCCTCTGTCCATAGGATTTCCCAAGCAAGAATACTGGAATGGGTTGCCATTTTACTTTCCAAGAGATCCTCCAGATCCAAGGATCAAACCCACGTCTCCTGCATTGGCAAGTGGATTATTTACCACTGACCTAGCAGGGAGGTCGAGAGCTGCTGTAGTTATTGCTGGTAAGTGATACCTATGCTTGCCAATAAAAGTAGTCTAAAATATGGGAGACGCTTAAGGATATGCATTTCCCCTGTTCTAATTTTCCCTTCTTTCGCAGGCCAAGTTAAATGCCCCAAAGTTTCTAAAACAATACAACTACATCACAAGCTACTGTGAGTCTCTACTTTTTGAGCTGCTTCTTCCAACTTAGCCTAACCACTGTACAGTTATATTTAACTTTTTGAAATAAAGAGGCCTCATGTCATCTTTTCATTCAAATATCCTTCAAGGCTTTCTCTTATCTACCACATTATGTGTGTGTTTTTTTTTCCTTTTTTTGCACCTAGTTTAAAAGAAACTCCAAACAAATAGAGTCCTCCTTTTCCACTCAAATGTATTTGTAGTGATTCTCCAACAAATACAAGTGAGTATCCAGTTATGCCCTCTACATTCCTATCTGCCAAGCCCTTTCACATCCAGTTTCTTCCATCCAGCGTGTCTTCTTTCTGTCTGTTCAGCAATCTCCTGCTACCTTCATATTCTGTCTGAACTTCTTGCCAAGAACTGAGCTCTCCATTTGTGGAAATACTAGAGTACTTAAATGTATACGTGTTCATTCGGTAATTACATGGTCATACATTATTTCATTTTTTTTTCTGTATTTCTAGAACTCTCAGCATAGTGCTCGGTATATAGTTGGCTTTTAACACCCAAATGTGTTTTGACTATTGCAGCAAAAGACTGTTGTAACAGCAGCTAACTTTTGAAGACAATAACTGCTCCTGTTCCCAGAACCTGTCTAAGAAAGGCATTATACTGAAGCTTAAAGTACATAAAAAGCTCTCTTCAAACTTTATGAGGCTGTACATTTTCTTCTACACATCAAACTGTAGTAAGTTAATGTTCTTCTCTTGCAGACATGAAGTGGTGATGTCCAGTTCATCATTGGCTTTCGGTGTTTTGAAAATTGCCCTGGAACTAGAGGTGGCGAGATTTAAGCATAGTTGCTGCTGAAATCACTTTTAAAAGAGGCATCTCTGGAAATATCTTAAGGTTTTTTTTTTTTTTTAATCCTATGAAATATACTTACAAGAAGCCAACCTAGCTGTACTCTGCAATTTAAAAAAAGGAAACTATGAAGAAAAGGAGAAAGCAAAGAGAGCTGATATATGATGATTTGAGTAGAGGCTCTTAAATCCCCAGACTAAAGAATTCTGTTAACAGCCCTGTATTCTTTTGGAGAAGAAGGCAATGAGGGAGAAAACTGATTAAATGCATTAAATTGAGAATACAGAAAGAAGTTCAATGGCACCAGCTATTCAAAATAAAGTAAAATTCAGCCAATGTACAACTGGGTAAGCAGGGCCGAATCAAAATAAAATAACTATTAAGATATAGATAAGGGAGAAAATATATATTAAAAAAAAGAAGTAAAAATGCAACAGTGAAATTAGACCTCTAGCACATTGGGCAAAATGAGTGAATTTGGATTCCTATGCCTTTCTCAGGAAGGATGTGTTCACAGTTCAAATGTGCGGGGTGTGCGAGGAACTGAGTCCTACCTAAGCCATGGCACTGCATCATAATCTCTTTTCTCATTCACTGATACTCCACAAAGCTCCAAATCCAGACTAAACATCCTGCTACCTGTCTAGTAAGCATCTTTATGGACAGAGAGCTGTGGAACAAATTTTCATTTATATCATATCTACAATTTTTTTTTTCTTCTTGCTAGTAGGATTAGAAGGAGAAGGTGATGGCACCCCACTCCAGTACTCTTGCCTGGAAAATCCCATGGACAGAGGAGCCTGGTAGGCTGCGGTCCACGGTGTCACAAAGAGTCAGACACGACTGAGCGACTTCCCTTTCACTTTTCACTTTCATGCATTGGAGAAGGAAATGGCAACCCACTCCAGTGTTCTTGCCTGGAGAATCACAGGGACGGGGGAGCCTGGTGGGCTGCCGTCTACGGGGTCACACAGAGTCGGACACGACTGAAGTGACTTAGCAGCAGTAGGATTAGGATGACTTTACATCCTGTCTTGCCCCAAATGACCTATATCTGTTTCCACAGTATTAATTATTAGTAGTGCTCCCTTTTAGAATAGAAAGCATTATGGTATGGATAGTAATGTAAAAGTAGTCAAAATAGCTTAAAAGTTATCAAGAGATGTAAATTATGATACTAAACGCATAATTTTTGTAGGGCTGTAAAGAGGAAAAATTGTGGAATATCCATAGTTCTAAATCCTAACCTCAGAAGCTGTCATATGAATACATGCACGGCTCAGCACAACTCTTCACCAACAAATGAAAAGCAGGTCAAAGCACATGTCTCACAGATGGAAAGGTCATACACCTCTGCATATGAGGGCAGCATATTTTTACAAAATGCTGCAGATACTTATGTCATACAGACTATGTAACATTCAGTAAACTGCATGCTGATGCACCATTTTCCAGCTGGTTGGTGTTAGAACACTGCACTCTAAATTTAAAATAGATTTTACCTGAGTTTTCAGCTTAACCTGGCATCTGGCTAGCCACAACTAACACAGCCAGAGCTGGGAAGAGCAGTACAGAGAAAATCAAAAATAAAATGATAGCAATAATTCTAAATACTTCAACCAGTATGATGTGAATGGTTTAAAGTCTGTTATTAAAAAATAATGACTCTTAGAATGGGCAGACGTACATATGTAAATTAAATGGTTACAGAAAGATTCTAACTGGAAGATATAATAGTATAATAGTACAACAGACAAGAGAATAATAAAAGCAAGAATAAATCCTATAACATGGAATAGAATTCTATGTGAAAAGCATAAAATGAAACCAAGAAATCTATTTTATTTTGAGAAAAGTTAGAGTCAAATAATATTTCATTTATTGAAACTTTATGCTAACAAGCTTCAAAACTTATAAGGCAATAATAGAAACACAGAGCCACTGACCACTTTACAAGAATAACTGATCTCTCCCAGAAATTGGTCGTTTAAGTATATAACAATAATTAAGGGATTCAAATATTTACTTATTACAGCAAATCTGAATTTATCATTACATATACATATAAAATAATGTACCCCAGAAATATAATCCCATAAATCAAGAATTAAATTATTTTTAAATAAGAATATCATCTGTTAGGAAAGAAAATTTCAATGCAAAAACAGAAAAGCCTACAGATAATGTTTTTCTTGAGGCAATGGAATAAAATTATAAACTAACAATAAAAATTAAATATTCCCACTTCCGCTGCAATTCATGGGGTCACAAAGAGTCGGACACAACTGAGCAACTGAACAGAACTGAACTTCTAAAATAATTTAATTGCTCATGGTTTTTTTTCTTTAAAGTCTAAATAATTGCTGGTTAAAAGAGCAACTAAAAATAACATTACAACTTACTCAGAAATAAATGACAAAATGAACCATATGTACCTAAAGGTCTGAGATGAAGTAAAAATATTTTTTTATGAGGTGCTGCAGACTCATGTTTTATGACACTTACTATGTAATGGGGAAAGTATGTAACTTAAATGTAAATGTTAGAAAATAAAAAGTCTAGAACTAAAAATCAAGTTAAAAACAACCCCACAATAATAGTAAATTTGGGAGAAATTATCAGTGAAAGAAAAGAGAAATACGAACTCAGAAAAGAATGAAGTAGAAAATCAAAGAATATCTAATAATAAAAGCAAAAGCTTGTCCTTTTAAAAGATATATAAAATACATATTTCAAGATTCATTAAGTTAAAGAAGAAAATATGATTAACTAACAAGGGGTCATAAGTATAAACTAAATTAAAATAAAAGCAAACATAAGCAAATAATGGTCAAACTTTTTTGCCAGTAATTCTAAAAAAAATTAAATAAAACAGATAATTTTCTTTAAAAATATACATAAAATAGGAAAATCTGGAAACTTGAAACAGCCATGAGGAGAAAATAATCTACTCCTAGGAAGAAGCAGGTTCTTCTGCAAAAGTATTAAGAAGCAGATGATCACTATTTTATTTACTGTTCCAGAACATATGAAAAGATGCAAAACTTCTTAATACCTTCCATAAAGCTAAAATGAACCTGACACCAGCCCAGATAAAGATAAATAACATAAAAAAATAGAAAAGTGGTCCTATTTGTCTTACAGAATTAGAAAGTAAAAGCATAAATTACAGCAATCAAAGCAATATACATGAATGGGTGGTGGCAACACCACTCCATGTGCTCGTCAAGACTCAGAATTACACATCAAATATGGTGAAGTTTACTGTGTGTAAACTATACATTAATTTTAAAATAACATGTGAAAATACAGCAATATATCCAAAGGTTAACATATCAGTATAACTCTTGAGAGTCCCTTGGACTGCAAAGGAGATCCAACCAGTCCATTCTGAAGGAGATCAGCCCTGGGATTTCTTTGGAAGGAATGATGCTAAAGCTGAAACTCCAGTACTCTGGCCACCTCATGCGGATACTTGACTCATTAGAAAAGACTCTGATGCTGGGAGGGATTGGGGGCAGGAGGAGAAGGGGCCGACCGAGGATGAGATGGCTGGATGGCATCACCGACTCGATGGACATGAGTCTGAGTGAATTCCGAGAGATGGCGATGGACAGGGAGGCCTGGTGTGCTGTGATTCATGGGGTCACAAAGAGTCAGACACGACTGAGTGACTGAACTGAACTGAACTGATTTCAAAAACACAATGATTCAATATTATGAAATTGACTAATGAAATTCCTCAAGTTAGTTCATTTAAAAGGTATGTGTACATGTGTCATATATGTAAATACATATATAAATTCAATTCCATATTTATGAATCAAAAATCCATTTATAATTTGAAGACTCATGCTGTATAATAGAGAAATTCTAAAAACTTGACCTGAAAAAAAGATACCTTCTTGAAACTTAAAAAAAAAAACTTTTAATGATGAAATATTAGAAGGACTGTCATTTATGTCAGAATTTAGGTAAGAATGTCACTATTAGTGATACTATACAAAAATGGAGCTCTGCCCTAACTGATTTAATAATAAAATCATTCAGATGTTGCAAAATGAGACAAAACTCTGATAACATGCAGAAAATATTTTAATAGCTAACAAGGGAAGTAAAAATACTAACTAAAAAATTTTTAGTACAAAATGGTATCCAAAGTAGTTAGATATGAGAAAATTATTATGTGATATTTAATAACACTTACCAAGTTAAAAATTAACATACATTCTAATTAAAATAGCAGAGAAATTAATAAGCACTTAGAAATAAACATAATGATCTGCAAAGTATAAAATTCTATAAAAGTTAAAAAAGATACAGATAAAAGAAAACATGTACGTTGTTAGTAGAAAGTAAAAGTCGATATTATAAAAACATCTATCCTCCCTATATTAAGCTATAAAATCAACTACAAGCACCAGAAGAATTTTTTTCTTTCTTATTTTCTAAATTATGAAAGTATGACAACACATTTACAGGAGACTTGGAAAATACAGACTATATCACAATTCTTTTTTTTTTAGGAAGATAAATTAAGAATTTTGGTTGGAGTTTCAATATCAAATGTGCAAAAATCAAGAGAGTAAATATATAGAAAAGTAGAAGGATATAGTAGACCTGAAAAGCATGATGAACCAATCCAACATAATTAAGATTTATACAATTCCCATGCAACAGTTGGAGGAGGAAATGGCAACCCATTCCAGTATTCTTGCCTGGAGAATCCTTTGGACAGAAGAGCCTGGCAGAGTACAGTCTATGGGGTCACAAATCGTCAGATGTGACTTAGTCACTGAGCACGCATGCACACACAGAACAGTAGAATATAAATTCTATTCACGTTCACACGGACTATAAACTAGGAAACACTGGAACATATTCATGGACATAAAACAAAGTGCAAAAATAGAAAAATATTCTTTAGAACTTGAGATAATTTCTAGTTTAGATGGAAGAAAATTTCTATTATGTAGAAATCCAGGAGGTTTCTGAAAAAGGTATAATGAGGCAATATGGGCTTCTCCAAATACTATGAGGCCATAATAATCAAAATAATTTGAAACCAGAGTTCATAACTGACAGATCAGTGACAGAAATCTGAAATAAACTCATATACATATGTACACATATATATATGTGTATATATATACATATATATGTATACATATGTATATATATACACATATACATATATTTGTTATAAATATTTAATAGGTCTAGCATATCAAAACATTGAGAGAAAGACAGGATTGCCAACCGAATAACTAACTTTTGTGGGGAGTGATTTGGGGGATATAAAATAAAGGAAGTGTGCAGAGAAAAACTATGCCAATTAAGGGTTTGAAATTTGATAAAGTCACCATCTGCATTTCCATCCAGTGGGCCACTGTCTATGGGGTCGCACAGAGTCAGACACGACTGAAGAGAGTCAGCAGCAGCAGCAGCTACAGAGAAAGCAAAACTGACATTCCTTGTGCAGAGTTCTGCAGAAGGATTTTTCTTAGTCTCTTGGTACTGATTCCAAAGAAAGGCAATGCCAGAGAATGCTCAAGCTACCGCACAATTGCACTCATCTCACACGCTAGTAAAGTAACGCTCAAAATTCTCCAAGCCAGGCTTCAGCAATATGTGAACCGCGAACTCCCTGATGTTCAAGCTGGTTTTAGAACAGGCAGAGGAACCAGAGATCAAATTGCCAATATCCGCTGGATCCTGGAAAAAGCAAGAGAGTTCCAGAAAAACATCTATTTCTGCTTTATTGACTATGCCAAAGCCTTTGACTGTGTGGATGACAATAAACTGTGGAGAATTCTGAAAGAGATGGGAATACCAGACCACCTAACCTGCCTCTTGAGAAATCTGTATGCAGGCCAGGAAGCAACAGTTAGAACTGGACATGGAACAACAGACTGGTTCCAAATAGGAAAAGGAGTACGTCAAGGCTGTATATTGTCTCCCTGCTTATTTAACTTCTATGCAGAGTACAACATGAGAAACGCTGGACTGGAAGAAACACAAGCTGGAATCAAGATTGCCGGGAGAAATATCAATAACCTCAGATATGCTGATGACACCACCCTTATGGCAGAAAGTGAGGAGGAGCTAAAAAGCCTCTTGATGAAAGTGAAGGAGGAGAGCGAAAAAGTTGGCTTAAAGCTCAACATTCAGAAAACGAAGATCATGGCATCCGGTCCCATCACTTCATGGGAAATAGATGGGGAAACAGTGGAAACAGTGTCAGACTTTATTTTTTTGGGCTCCAAAATCACTGCAGATGGTGACTGCAGCCATGAAATTAAAAGACGCTTACTCCTTGGAAGAAAAGTTATGACCAACCTGGATAGTATATTCAAAAGCAGAGACATTACTTTGCCGACTAAGGTCCGCCTAGTCAAGGCTATGGTTTTTCCTGTGGTCATGTATGGATGTGAAAGTTGGACTGTGAAGAAAGCTGAGC
>SJYX01003271.1:113239-135519 GCA_006410675.1 Oreotragus oreotragus
TGTTATTAATCTCTGCATTAAATATAGCATCAAAACTCCTGTCTCCAATTTAAAAAATGAAACATACACGCACAATCTTTTTTCCAAAAACACATAACTTCCATAACAAATTGCCTGTCTGTGAATATTTTTTATATTTTCATTTTTCCAAGTAAATGAAAAATTCTTTATAAACATTTTTAGCAATTAAGTGAATGAATAAACAGAATATTCCAAATTGCATAAAGCATCATAGTTTAATTTTTTTTTAATCCAACCATCAGATTGTTAAAAAAATTATGTGATGTGCAAAAACAAATTATAGAAAAAGTTCATAAAGTTAAAAATTAAATCAATTATAAAAGCTCATATTTAATATTTATATATCATATTTAAACCTGTACTAGTTTTTTTCCCCCTCAACTTTTAGAATTATATAGAAAAGCTGCTATGGGTATAGAAGGTGAAGGTGAAGTCACTCAGTCGTGTCCGACTCTTTGCAACCCCGTGGACTGTAGCCCACCAGGCTCCTCCGTCCATGGGATTCTGCAGGCAAGAATACTGCAGTGGGTTGCCATTTCCTTCTCCAGGGGATCTTCCCGATCCAGGGATCGAACTCAGGTCTCCTGCATTGGAGGCAGATGCTTTAACCTCTGAGCCACCAGGGAAGACCAACATAATATATATATTTTTCCTTTTTTTGAATATGAATAATCATCTTCCCTTTTGTAAGATGCTTTCAAATTTCATGAATTTTCTGAATATGTAAAATTTTAAGAAAGTGGCGAGTCACAGAATAGAAAGAACATCAAGTTGTCCTTCAGAAGTCCTGAGTTTTAGACCTAGCTCCTCAACAAGTCGCTTGGAGAAATCAGTTCTGCCATTTGACCTCAGTGTTCTCATCTTTAATTAGGGGGAATGGGCATTCATTCCTCTTCTTCCTTTTCCAGTCCTGTGATTTTAAGTCAAGGGGTGGTTTCCCCAATTCTAATTTCAAACTACTTCTTAGATATTAATAGTTCTGAAGGCTGAACCTAATTTCTAAAACCATAATTGCAAAGTTTAGATTAAAACAAAGTTATTGTTTTAATCACTTTTAGGTTAAAAAAAGCTATAATTTTGAAGTACATGCTTTATGGGTTCATTAAAAGTAATCTCCAGTATAAAATTAGTTCCTTATCAATGCATATACAGTTATATATTAAATAGGCCTTTCCTCAAGAGTGAGCACACTATTTTTAAAAAGCTGCACATTTGGGGATTGCATTAATAGGTTACTTACATAAAATATTTAAAAATTTGGAAATCCACCTACCCCTTAAGAGTCATTTACTCAAAGATGTGGTCACCTAGAGCCTTTAAGTTTAAAAACATTATCATAAATAGTATCTGATTACTGATGAAGAGGTGTCAAGCAGCAGAGCTTATCATTCAAGGATCATGCTCTGAGAGAGCTTAAAAATTAGGATTTTTACCTCCATATGAGGTCATTCACAAAGATAACTGGAATTTCTGAATTATATCAAAAGAACATGGTGCTTACCATACAATTCAAATTCACGACTACTACTGGATAAGTTAACAAAGTTTAAGTAACAAACTTTAAAGATAAGTTCAAATAAATCCTGCAGTAAGTTATACTGCATTATATAAGAGCTAGAAGTATTCATTTGTTCAATCTAAGTCTTTAAAATGTAATTCCATTTTAACATGCTTTTGTATGTCTTCATCTTTATTATATATGAAAAAGAATGAGAAATAGAGTGGCCTCTGCTCCCTTGACCTCTGAGAGCCCTTATGCTACAGTGTTTGCAAACAGAAAGTCCAGATGTCAGTGAAAAGTGTCACATTTACGTTGAATCTGGGCCTTTTAATTATATCCAAATAAGGCAAAGTCCTACAGAGTGTTCTTGAGTTGGGGCCTCCATGTTTTGCACTGTCTAAATTAATCAACTGGCTTCCCAAAGCAATTCTGTCATTAGTGGCTCTGAGGCATATTGAAAATGGCAGTTACACTTTCAATCCAGTAGCAAAGATTTAAAACAAAACAAAAACAAAAAATTAAAATAGACTCTGGCAAGGGAACCAGGCTCACATAAAGGGCCTCTCATAAGGGCTTCCTTGAATCGAAGGGAGAATCTGTCAGGTGGCAGCAGGGCTTTGTGGTCAGTGCCACCTCACTGCTGTGTCTTTAATCCCCATGAAGACTGGCAGCTCTGCTGCTGGTGGCCGTCGCACCACAGCAAAGCCTGGGCCTGATTCTGCACGTTTTGAAGCCTCTGCTCAAGCAGCACATCCTCTCTATGCCAGCTTGAGGATCAAGCATGACACGCTTTTCCTTTTCAGAAATACCGATTGTGGGGATGAGGAATCTGAATTATGAAATCAGTATACCGATATCTCTTACTGAAGCCTGTTATCTAAAAGATCACATGCCCATGAAAAATTCATTTTCTCATAAAGCACTTATAATCTAGGCTCTCCAATTTAATGATGAAGACAGCTACATATTTAGGTGCCTGTAATATAAATGGGCATTTTAATAGCAGTGAATTCGCTTCCAACGAGGTCTATGTACTTACAGAATTATAAGTATCATTTAATATATCGATAAATATTTGTCTAGGCAATCTAATTATACTGTATCTTGGCAATAATATGCCTATTTTTGTAAAGTTCACTGACCTACATAATAGAACATTTTTGGCTTACAATTACATTTAAAATATTCCTTATCCCAAATAAAGTTTAAATACTAATCATAATTTTTACTTATATGTATATGTATCTACCTAAAACATGTATTTGTAAAATACACATACACATACAGCAAAGTAAATTTTCTTATTTGATACAGGATTATTAAGAGTCTATGAATACCCACTGAAATTAAATTGATCAAATTAAATGTGACATGGAATAAACAGAATAATGAATTTCTTACATCATTCCTCAAGTGTGGCCCACAAACATCTGGACCTTCCTGAAGTTTTTTCAAGGAGTCCATGAGGTCAAAAATATTTTCATAATCATAGTAATAAATTATTTGACTTTTTATTCTCATTTTTCAAAACTACGCAGTGTAGTTTTCCAGAGGCTATGTGATGTGTGATAGCATAACAAATTGATGCTGAAAGAGATAGGAGAACCCAGCTGTCTGTTAAGCTACACATGATAGGTAAGTTCAGTTCAGGTCAGTCACTCAGTCTGTCCGACTCTGCGACCCCACAGACTGCAGCATGCCAGACTTCCCTATCCATCAACTCCCGGAGCTTACTCAAACTCATGTCCATCAAGTCAGTGATGCCATCCAACCCTCTCATCCTCTGTCATCCCCTTCTCCTCCTGTCTTCAATCTTTCCCAGCATCCGGGTCTTTTCCAATGAGTCAGTCTTCTTATCAGGTGGCCAGAGTATTGAGGTTTCAGCTTCAGTGTCAGTCCTTCCAAAGATATGTAAATGTCTTTGCAAAAACCTAAAATGATGTCATTCATTTTACTACATTTTTTATTTAGAAAATATAATTATATTTCATTTAAAATATATTTATATTAGTGGGTTTTATATTTGCTATTTATATAACAGGTTTTTCATTTTTCAAAGAACTTAATACATATTTTAATCCGTGGCAGATTCATGTCAATGTATGCCAAAACCAATAGAGTACTGTAAAGTAAAATGGAAGCTCTAAAAAAAAATAAAATAAAATAAAAATAAAATCATGCTTTAATTTCTCAGTGCTATGCCATGCTCAGTCACTTTAATATTGTCCGACTATTTGTGACGCCATGGACTGTAGCCCACCAGGCTTTTCTGTCCATGGGATTTTCCTGGCAAGAATACTGGAGTGGGTTGCATACTCCTGGGATCCTTCCGACCCAGGAGGATCCTATGTCTCCTGAGTCTCCTGCATTGCAGGTGGATTCTTTTCTGCTGAGACACCATGGAAGCCCTTCTAATTCAGTAAATGCTATATGTATAACAGAATAAGCAACTCTTTGGGGTGCTCAATCATTTTTTAAAGTGGAAAGGCGTCATGATACTAAAAATATGTGAGTACTTGTTTATAATAGGCAATGCATTTTATTATATATATTTTAAATATATATATATTTACAATTTATATGTTTAACTAGTTACTTCCTAAATGTAGAACACTGCCATCCTCCGAACAGCACTCAACAAGTGAAGAGAGGCTGAATCAGAAAAGCATGCACTGTGATAGGCCCCCTGGAACCGAAGCAGGAAGCGCTTTGACCAAGGCGAGGTTCAGACCACATGTCTGTCTTGCCCATTAGTCCCTGCAGAGCTTAGCCTTCATTCTACAACTCTAACAAGTGGGGTAAATGCTATTGCTTGGTTACAGATAAAACTGAAGAGGATGGTTCAACAGAATGAGACCAGAGAACAGTCTGACTGGGTCAATCCAAAACACAAGACACGTGGAAGTCCAGGCAGAAAGTGGAGGTGTGCATCTAAGGAGTAATGTGAGCAGAAATAGAGTCTCAGGAATATCTCTTGTTCTCACAGGTCCTGGCAACTGTCCAGTACCATCTTTTCACACCTCTAATGGGACGCTGAAAACACCAGGAGTTTTGTGGAAGGTCAGTCCTTCATGGTTGAGGCTGCTTAGATGCACTTAGAAGGCCAATCCTGAAGGAGGAAATACTAAATTTTGAAGGAAATAAGTAACAGCTGAGCCCAGGTACCCATGGAATACTCATGGCGAGAATATCCCCTGAGCCTCAGCAAAGATGGACTCTCAGTGAGTTTAGTCACCAGCCACACAGTGTTCAGATCAATTGGGTAAAGATCTAATTTCTCAATAAGTAGAATTGTTCAGGGACATTTTCATTAGTCTACTCCGTTTTGAGGTGGGGAACATGCACAAAGACAGAAGCATAACAATCAGAATTCTCTAGGATCCGGGATTCTTTCATCCTGGAAGAGACACCTGAAAAAGTGCATAGTGTGGTGCATTCTTGGGGAGGTGAATCCTAATCTAACTCTTTATCCATAACACCCTTAACTCAAAAGGTCTTGCCTGTTTTTCCCCCCCCCCAAAATATTGCACTCAGATTCTCAGGTGTATATGAGAACATAAACAGAGACTTCAGGAAAAAAAAATGCAGAAATAGAGTCTCAGGAATATCTCTTGTTCTCACAGGTCCTGGCAACTGTCCAGTACCATCTTTTCACACCTCTAATGGGACGCTGAAAACACCAGGAGTTTTGTGGAAGGTCAGTCCTTCATGGTTGAGGCTGCTTAGATGCACTTAGAAGGCCAATCCTGAAGGAGGAAATACTAAATTTTGAAGGAAATAAGTAACAGCTGAGCCCAGGTACCCATGGAATACTCATGGCGAGAATATCCCCTGAGCCTCAGCAAAGATGGACTCTCAGTGAGTTTAGTCACCAGCCACACAGTGTTCAGATCAATTGGGTAAAGATCTAATTTCTCAATAAGTAGAATTGTTCAGGGACATTTTCATTAGTCTACTCCGTTTTGAGGTGGGGAACATGCACAAAGACAGAAGCATAACAATCAGAATTCTCTAGGATCCGGGATTCTTTCATCCTGGAAGAGACACCTGAAAAAGTGCATAGTGTGGTGCATTCTTGGGGAGGTGAATCCTAATCTAACTCTTTATCCATAACACCCTTAACTCAAAAGGTCTTGCCTGTTTTTTTTCCCCCCCCCAAAATATTGCACTCAGATTCTCAGGTGTATATGAGAACATAAACAGAGACTTCAGGAAAAAAAAAAAAAAAAAGATTTGTATAAATTCCCATTGAATGTCTGTCTCTTAATGACTATGAGTTGGCACTTAACAAATATGTGTTTAATTAATAAATAAATATTGTAATGAATAAATGAATGAATGAATTCTCTAGCTCTAGGAAGAAGGGCAGNTTAAGAAAAAAAAAAAAAAAAAAAGATTTGTATAAATTCCCATTGAATGTCTGTCTCTTAATGACTATGAGTTGGCACTTAACAAATATGTGTTTAATTAATAAATAAATATTGTAATGAATAAATGAATGAATGAATTCTCTAGCTCTAGGAAGAAGGGCAGTGATACCATGATTTGGTGGGCCTGGCTGTGCTCTGGTAACTGTTATAAACTAAATCCCCTTCAGTGCAGAGACAGTTGATTAAACTTAATTCTATACCACAATGAGTAGTAGAGCAAAGCGCCTGACTCACAGCTCTGATTTTTTTTTTTTCCAGATGCACTGAGGTATAATTGACAAATAGCAATTTGTCAATATAAGATATTTGAAGTGTATGTCCTGATGATTTGATATTCATACACAATGTGAAGGACCCCCACACATCGAGTTACAGTCATCACTTCATATGTTCACTTTTGTGTGTGTGTGTGTGTGTGTGTGAAAACACAAGTTCTACTCTCTTAGAAAATTTCAACTATATAATATAGTGCTATGAATTATAGTCACCATGCTCTGTATTAGGTACCCAGACTTTATTCATCTTATAACTGCAGTTTCTTTCCCTTTACTAACTTCTCCTTATCTTTCCCACCCTTAGCCCCTGATGCGGGGAAGGCAATGGCACCCCACCCCAGTACTCTTGCCTGGAAAATCCAATGGACGGAGTAGTCTGGTGGGCTGCAGTCCATGGGGTCGCTAACAGTCGGACAGACTGAGCGTCTTCACTTTCACTTTTCTCTTTCATGCATTGGAGAAGGAAATGGCAACCCACTCCAGTGTTCTTGCCTGGAGAATCCCAGGGACGGGGGAGCCTGGTGGGCTGCTGTCTATGGGGTCACACAGAGTCGGACACGACTGAAGTGACTTAGCAGCAGCAGCAGCAGCCCCTGATGACTGCCTCTCCACTTTTTTTTTGATTAGTCTGAATTTTTTTTAAGATTCCACATATAAATAATGCCATATAGTATCACACATATAGAAATATGTGTGGCATATTTCACTTAGCAAAATGCTCTCCAGGTTCAATCATGTTGTCACAAATTTCAGGACTTACTTCCTTTTTAAGGCTGAAAAATATCCCATTTTCTTTATTGACTTGTTAACAGACACTTACATTGTTTCATATTTGGCTACTATTAATGCTGTCAAGAACATGGGCATATAGATATCTCTTCAAGATAATGATTTCATTTCCATTGGATGTATACTCAGAAATGAGACTGCTGGATCATATGATATTTCTATTTTTAATTTCTTAAGAAACGTCCATACTGTATTCCATAGTTTACATTCTCACCAACAGTGTGCAATTGTTCCCTTTTCTCCACATCCTGGCAACCCTTGTTGTTTCTTGTCTTATTAAAGATAGCCATTCTGACAGGTGTGAGGTGATATTTTTATTATGGTTTTGATTTGCAATTCCTTGATGATGAGTCTTTCTAAGCACTTTTTTGCATATCTGCTGATCATTTGAATGTCTTCTTTGGGAAAATGTCTACTTAGGTATTTTCACTATTTTAAAACTGGGTTACTTGGATTTTTCTTTCTGTCTTTTTTTTTGCTACTGAGTCATATGAGTTACCTTCTATAGTTTGGATATTAACCCTTTGTTGAATATATGATTTGTAAGGATTTTCTCCCAGGCCAGTAGGTTGACTTTTCCGTTGCTGATGATTTCCTCTGGGCTCCCCTGGTGGCTCAGATGGTAAATAATCCACCTGCAATGCAAGACACTGGGGCTCGATCCCTGACCAAGAAGATCCCCTGGAGAAGGGAATGGCTACCCACTCCAGTATTCTTGTCTGGAAAATGCCATGGACACGGGAGCCTGGCAGGCTACAGTCCATAGCGTTGCAAAGAGAAGGGCACGACTGAGTGACTATCGCTTTCTTTCCTATAAATCCAGGTACTCACAATAGACATTAGACATCATTATACCCCTTTTTCATATGAAGAAAGTAAGGCCTTGAGGGATTATGCGACCTAGCTCAATAATTGAATTTATCGAGGACAGAGCCAGAACTCAGATCTGTTTTCGATACCAAATCCTGATGTTTTTCCATCTGGCTATATCACTTCCTCATCACAGACTAAGTTAAACACTATACAAAGAAGGCATATTTTATGATGCCTCAGGATGCTCTTTATTTATATGCTATTCTCTACTTTTCTCCAAAGCCAGCATGTTCTAAAACAGGTACATGTAAACCTAACATATTAAAAACTGGAAACTGATTCCAGTTCACATCAACCTTATGCTTATAAATATCTTCAAAAATTTTAGAGCTTAAAACATACACATAAAAAAATAATAATAAAAATTAAAAAAAAAACATACACATATAAAAGGGTGCTTGTCATAAATGTAACAGAGTTTAACGTATTTTCATAAACTGAACACCCTTCCAAGCAGCATCAAAAGACAAAACATCACTACTCCTCCAAACCTTTCTTATGCCCCCTTCTAGTTACTATACAGATCCCAAGGTTAACCATTATCCTAATTTCTAAGAGCAGAAATTAGTTTTGCCTATTTTTGAGCTTTGAATAAATGGAATCATACAGTACAGACTCTTTTGCATCTTACATGGTTTTTTCAATATTGTGAGATTCATCCATATCACCGTGTGCAGTTAGAGACTGTTCAGTCTCACTCAATTTATCTATCTTCTTTACAATTGCTTGGCTTTAGAGTAGTCTCCATTTGGGGACAGTTATGGATTGTGCTGCTATGAAGGTTCTTACTCAGTCTTTTGATGAATATTTTACATATTTCTACTGAGCATATACCTAGGAGCAGTATCTCTGTGCCATAGTGCGGATATCTGTTTAGCTTTAATAGATACTGTCAAATAGCTTTCCAAAATGGTTGTACTAATTTACTCTCTTGCCAACAGTATTTGAGAGTTTCACTCCAAGCGGTAAATATTTAAATTAGGTGCCAAAATGCCTTCAAAATGGACACCAATTTATCTGTAAGACAAGTTCACACTATTTTTCTTGCTTTCATAGAAATTCAGATCTTACTGGTTCATATTAGAATAATGGAAATAACAGAATAAATAAACATACCCTGGTGCTCCTCATTATTAGCGTCTTTACAAGGCACTTTCAGGTAATAACAGGAACTACAGAATAAAGGTGGCAAAACAAAGTCAGGACACCTGGGATCCCAAACATTGAGAAAATGGTTTAAGCAAATACTTACTGACTATGACTGATCATTTGACTAGAATAATGATAGTCTTACTCCCTTTTCGTTCTCATATATCTGTACATTCCTGAAATAATAGAATGTCTTCTCCAAGAATAACAGCAAGTACTTAATGCATAAAGACAAGCTGTTAGGAAAGCAAAGTTTCTAGGAGATTGAATAATTTGGTCTTTTTTAATTGTAGAAAGAGCTGACAATTGCAATTAGCAAGGGCTGGTGAATCTACACTAAGATAAACTAAGCCCATCTCTGACAGTGTCTCTGCCTTTTGGTTTTAACAGACAGCCTATCATAGAGCTGTGAGCAGATAAACACTTATATATATCCTAATTCTGATAACTGAAACATCAAAAACACAGGAGGCTCTGTACCACTTGGGCTCTATACCATTTGGAATATGAATCTTTTTTTTCTCTTAAGCCTCCAATTAAAGCCCATGAAATGACAGGAACCAAATGATATTACAGAAGTAAAGCATATAATAGATACTCAATAAACCTTAAGACTGGAAAAAGATTACTATTTTATTAAAAGTGATGTAAATATAATAAGAAACACAATGTTCCTCCAGGCTAATTTCTAATAATGATATAATAAACGGTGCCAAAAAGAATTTCAATCATCTGGACTTACAACTCTGCTAATCCTCCTTGGCTAGCAATACATCCACAGATCCTGTGAAACTGCCCCAGAAAAGAAGCTGAGACATTTCCTATCTTCTGTAACCTTAATATTTATTAAAGACTTAATAATAACCAATGTTAGATAACCAATCCAACCATAAAGGAGAAAACTAAGCCAAATATATCTATTTGGCCAGCGTATTCTTTTCCTCCAGGTCCTAGTTGCTCAGAGTATATTGAAACCAGCTGCTTTCTAATCTGAACAACTTCTAAGGTGCTCATGAAAAATGCATATACCTCTCCTCAGACTTAACAATTCAGAATCTTTGAGAAGAGACCAAGAAATTTGCATCTTTACAAGTGCTTAAAGCAAAGTTTGAGAACTGCTGTTCAAATTGAAATTGGGGATAGGTGGGCTGACTAGAGTGAAGGTAAGAGGAACAGGAATAAATCAGGCTACACTGTTTTCTGTTTTCGGCTGTTATAGGGGAAAAAAAGGAATTGCATAATTCCATTTTCCACTTTTTGACTAACCATTAGAATTATCTAGGTCATGTTTCAAAAATATAGATGGAAGGACATTACACTAAGTGAAATGGGACAGAGAAAGACAGTAAATTACTGTATGATATTACTTATATGTAGGATCTAAAAAATACAACAAACTAGTGAATATAACAAAAAAGAAGCAGACTCGCATTTATAGACGATAACCTAGTGATTACCAGTGGGGAGCATAGGGGAGAGGCAAGATAGACAGTGGTCGACAGTGAGAGGTGCAAATGACTGAATCTAAGAAGGGCTACAAGGATATATTGTACAACACAGGATATACAGCCAATGTGTTGTAATAACTGTAAACAGAGTTAACCTTTAAAAATTGTATAAAAATTTTCAAAGAATAAAAAAAAGAAACAGAATGAATAAAAGTAAAAAATATAAAGATAACTGGCCCCATCTCAAACATCTTAAACTTGAATCTCCCAAAGAAGGATGTAGAATCAATATTTTTGACAAGTTTCCCTAAGTGACTCTAAAGATCAGGAAAGTTTGATATACTGTGGTAATGGTGTTGTATTCCATTCAAACAATTAACCTTGGCCACTTAGATGAAAACTTTGACTCAGGTAGGTTTTCATGAATCTTCCTGTATCTTTCTTGATCTTTTTCCATGGTCGATAAAACCAAAATACACACACTTTTATGCTCCCAATCCTCTTCATTTCGATAGCTATTTTTTTTCTTCACTCTTCCTTTTCAATCTTTTTTATTGGAGTATACACACACATACATACTTACATACACATACAAAAAGATATACATACTTATGCATAAATTTGCAAACATCAGGTAACCAGCACCCAGATCAACAAACTGAACACCATCAGAACTCCAAAGGGTCACCTGGTGCTCCTTTCCTGTTCAGTTCAGTTCAGTTCAGTCGCTCAGTCATGTCTGACTCTTTGCGACCCCATAAATCACAGCATGCCAGGCCTCCCTGTCCATCACCAACTCCCGGAGTTACTCAGACTCACGTCCATCGAGTTGATGCTGCCATCCAGCCATCTCATCCTCTATCATCCCCTTCTCCTCCTGCTCCCAATCCCTCCCAGCTTCAGAGTCTTTTCCAATGAGTCAACTCTTTGCATGAGGTGGCCAAAGTACTGGAGTTTCAGCTTTAGCATTATTCCTTCCCAAGAAATCCCAGGGCTGATCTCCTTCAGAATGGACTGGTTGGATCTCCTTCAAGTCCAAGGGACTCTCAAGAGTCTTCTCCAACACCACATTTCAAAAGCATCAATTCTTCGGCGCTCAGCCTTCTTCATAGTCCAACTCTCACATCCTACATGACCACTGGAAAAACCAAAGCCTTGACCAGATGGTTGTTGGCAAAGTAATGTCTCTGCTTTTCAATATGCTATCTAGGTTGGTCATAACTTTTCTTCCAAGGAGTAAGCTTCTTTTAATTTCATGGCTGCACTCACCTTTCCTGTTACTGCCCCATAAAGCTAACTACCACCCTACCTTATAACACTATAGGTTATTTTTCCCTCTTTTTAGAGTTTATATAAATTGAATAATACAAGATATACTCATAGGTGTCCAATTTCTTTCATTCAACCTTGCCCTTGTGAAATCCATCCATCTCTCTCTATATACTGACAGTTGGCTCATCCTTTTTTCTATATTATTAATTTGCACTAAGCGATCACAATTAATGGGGCTTCCCTAATTCATTCATACTACTGACTTGATTACTTCCACCTGGGACTAATACTGTTACTGTTCCTATGAACATTCCTATGCACACCTTTGATGAACGTATGGATTCATTTCTGTTGGATGTACACCTAGGAACAAAACTGCCAAGTCAGAAAGCGGGTGTATGTTTAGCTTTACTTCTACTGCTAGTTTTCTGAAGTGGTAGCAATTTCACCAGCAGAAGAGAAGAACCTCAAAACTTCAGTTGCTCCAGTAATTGGAGCTAATTGCATTGTCTATGGCTGGTTTTTGAAAAGTTTTCCTTAATAATGGCGTTTAGGATCCAAATTCCTTTGTAGCTTTACCTTTCACAGTCTATAATGTTCACCCAGCATTTCAGGTTTAAGCTCCTTGGTAGATTTAACCATATAAAAGATACTAAGTTCACTTTAAAATAAACTTGCCCAACTCCATTTTACTTTCACCTTTTAAGCACAGGCAGAAACTGTCATCCAGTCAATTTCAGCCTTCCTAGAAACTAACAGGAAAAAAAAAAAAAGAAGAGGGAGCTATATACTGGCAGACTTCTAAACCAAGTCTAGCAGGTAATTTCTTCAACAAAGAGTAAAGTTTCATTAATTTAGGGCGGGAAGGGTTGGATAGGCATGGAGGGATACAGACTCTTTATTTTTTATATTATTCTTCCTGCCTGTAGACTCTAGGCAACAAAAATTCATTTTTAGTAATGGCTCAATATCTATACTATTAACCATTGTATTTGTGAAAGCAACATAATGTGAAATTGAAGTTCTAATAGTTTTTTTTTTTCTTTTTTTCTTTTAGGAGAAGAAATGTAATTAACTCACGAAAGTTGAGCTAAAAACATTATTCAAGACTCTGGTGTTATTTTTCATTTTCCCTATGTGCTATTCTGTCACTAAAAATGCAGCATAGATTTAGCCAGAAATTCAACTCCTAAAACACATTGTGTCAGGAATACCAGCCCACTAATGAGATGGCTCAAAGACAGTGAGATAGACAAAGGACAGGAAAAGATTGCTGTTTTGAAGGGAAGGAATAATGCCTGAGTGAGAATTTCATTTTTTTTTTTTTTAGCAAAAGAGAATTTTAGATTTAGATGCTGCCAGACTATCTCTCCTTGGCACTTCAAAGATAGATTGAGTTGGAAAGAGAAAGAACATTTTGTGTACTCCCCCATGGTTTGGTAATCTACAAGTACACTGGGGTTGTAGCAGTTTGCAGGGAGGTGGTTAATTTGAGAGTGAGGAGAGATACACCTAATCCACTCCCTCAGGCAGAAGCCAAAATGATGTTTAGGAAGAGATTTAGGGGAAAAAAATGTCTTTCACATTAAAAAATGCATGCTAATGTCTCAGAAAAGTCTGAATCTTCCATGCATAATCTTTCCTTGCACCCTTCCCCCATGAAGAACTAAACCAATGTTATCATTTAAAGATTGATTAAATTAGGCAAGGAGAAAGTTCACTAAGGTTTATGTAACACAAACTCATATAATGATTTTTTTCTAATTATAAAGATTTCATGTTTGAACAAACACCTTTCTTCTAAGCTGCTGAACATATTCAGAGGTAAATTAAACTATTTGAGTAAGTTAAGCAATTACAACAAATTAGAAAACAGCCTCACTTGCTCCCTAAACCACAAAGTCTTCATGAATGCTTTGCAATGACCCACAAACGGAACAATAAGATGGATGTTAAAAGGTACTGTCAAAGGAACTGAACGCTAACCGTGCAAGCTTTGTCTAAATTCATCCAAATAAAGGTGACAAATTGCCATGTCATGCATTGGGGACCCTTTCTTGTAAAGACCTGGGTAATAATGAGATCCTTTGCCCTTCTGCAGTGTCAAATCATATCAAACACAAAGGAACAAACTCTAACCTGAATGTATTTATTTTTAAAGTAATCACCTATCTATTTATAAAACCAATCAAAATATTATTTCATTGTACTAATGTATCTCTAGAAGAAAGGCAATATAAACCATTACAACTAATACAAAAATATGCTTATTATTCCACCCACTAGTTCAAAGCTTTTAATAAAATATTGCCTTTCTCTTCCTAAGGCATCTCTGATGTATATGTTATGCTTTACAATGGTATTTCCTAAACTTCAGGATTTGGCAGTCCTAAATGTATGCTACAGTACACCCAGAAGCCCAAGGTGGGGGCAGTGAGAAATAATGCTTTGCCAGCATTCAGTTACGAACTGTATGATCCTTCTCTTCTTCCATGTGCTATTAACAGTGCAGAGGGAGTGAATATTACAGTGATCTTACCAGACAGAATTAGAACTTTTATTATAATTCTAACTTGTTTATATTTGTCACACAAATACAACATCTGGACTGAATACTTCCTTTCCCATCCAAGTGTGTGGCATAATTTGAATTCAAATGTGGCTTAGTGAATCTTTCCTTTTGTTATTTCTGTAGCCAATCATATACACAGGCTTGCAATAATTTATAGGTAAGGTTTATAGGTAAGGACAACAATCAAAATTATTAACAACCAGGGCAGCACAGGCACTGACTAACAGAATAAACACTCAGCCAATCAAAGTGGTCATCCCTGAATCACAAGCATGGCCACGTAAGTCTGTTTTGGCTGAAGAGCAGCTCCAATAAAACATAGTTTTCTAACAGTCACTGTTTTTTGTTCATCTTCAATGAGCTCTATAGCAGGGCACACACACACACACAGGTACAACTGTAACTTGCTTTTTGTCTTTTATTGTCACACAACATTATGCCACCGACATTCAGACATCTTGTGCATGCCACAGACGCAAATCTAATCCATTCTTCTTAGGACCATCACATCTCAGGGGCACAGATGTGCCATCTCTAATGGTAGGTCATTTCTCTATTGATGGATTTTAGGCTACTTTCTGTTATTCCAGCAAATAAAATTGCAAATGTGCTGAAGCTGAAACTCCAATATTTTGGCCACCTGAGGCGAAGAACTGACTCATTTTGAAAAGACCCTGATGCTGGAAAAGATTGAAGGCAGGAGGAGAAGGGGACAACAGAGGATGAGATGGCTGGACGGCATCACCAACTCAATGCACATGAGTTTGAGCAAGCTCAGGCAGTTGGCGATGGACAGGGAAGTCTGGCATGCTGCAGTCCATGGGGTTGCAAAGAGTCAGACACGACTGAGCGACTGAACTGAACTGACACATCGTTTATGTTTTCTTGTTTATAACACTGAAAATCAGAATGGTTAAGTAAAAAGATATATATTTCTTTTTCAATGATTATGTGAGGTTGCTTTCCAAAAGAGATTGCAACAATTTACATTACAAGAGTTCATATACCCCTACAAGTTCACACATGCTGTGCTGTGGGTTGAGATCCCTAGAAAATAGCCCTTTACAACTGTAAGTTGTCCACCTTGGAGGAAGGAATTGAACCTTTGTATCTCACATCATGAATCACTGCTTGCAGGAGAAGGGCAGAATCTTGGGCAATACATTCCATTTGATGGAGAAAAAATCTTAGAAAGGTAATCAGATGAGATTTGTCAGCCACATAAACGCTCAGTAGCAAAGAGTATTCTTAAGTCCTAAAGGGGAATGTGACCATCTTATGTGTGAAAATAGTATTTCATTATTGTTTTAATTTGTATTTCTCTAAATACTAATGCACAGAGATCCAATCAGTCCATTCTGAAGGAGATCAGCCCTGGGGTTTCTTTGGAAGGAATGATGCTAAAGCTGAAACTCCAGGACTTTGGCCACCTCATGCGAAGAGTTGACTCATTGGAAAAGACTCTGATGCTGGGAGGGATTGGGGGCAGGAGGAGAAGGGGACGACCGAGGATGAGATGGCTGCATGGCATCACTGACTCGATGGACGTGAGTCTGAGTGATGGACAGGGAGGCCTGGCGTGCTGCGATTCATGGGGTCGCCAAGAATCGGATGCGACTGAGCGACTGAACTGAACTGAACTCCTAGCACAGGAGCACGTTTTCACCAGCTTTGGCCGTTTGGATGTCTCCTCTCTGACAGGCTTGTTCATGCCCTTTGTCCGTTTTTCTTTGGTTGTTAGTTTTCATCTTATCCTTCTATAGGAAGTCTTTTGTCTATTAGGGAAAGGAATTTTTTATCACATGAGTTACAAATATTTGTCCAGCCTATCATTTGTCATTCCATTATTTATTTATTATTGTTATTATTTTTTGCCAAATGTATCAGGATCCTAGCAGGGGCAGATAGCACACCCAAATGTTTTAACTGAAAAGAATTAAACAAAAGGGCTATATCTAGAGATACAAACAACATTAAGGGAACTAACAAAGGTTCTAAAAATAAGAGAGAGCTATCTCTATCAGTAGGTCTTAGGGATAAGAGAAAGAACAGAATTAACAGTTTGCTAAAAGATAGAGTGGAGAAAGTGATGGCGCCCTGCTCCAGCACTCTTGCCTGGAAAATCCCATGGATGGAGGAGCCTGGTGGGCTGCAGTCCATGGGGTCGCTAGGAGTCGGACACGACTGAGCGACTTCACTTTCACTTTTCTCTTTCATCCATTTTGGAAGGAAATGGCAACCCACTCCAGTGTTCTTGCCTGGAGAATCCCAGGGACGGGGAGCCTGGTGGGCGGACAACTATGGGGTCGCACAGAGTCAGACACGACTGAAGCGACTTAGCAGCAGCAGCGAAAGATAGAGATGTGGAAGAGGAGGTGATACAGTCAATAAAAGTAAGTCTCTTGGGAATAAGCTAGAGAAGAGCAGAGAGCATTTAGAATTAGAGGATGGAAAACGTAGACTAATCAGCACACCACAGGAAACATTTAACCTCAGTTGTTTTTTTTTTAATTTTTATTTTTACTTTATTTTACTTTATAGTACTGTATTGGTTTTGGCATACATTGACATGAATCCGTCACGGGTGTACAAACTTTCTAAACATTACAATTTTATCATTATTATTAGCTATGCTTAAAATAACTTTTCATTTTGAAACAGTTAAAACTTGCAAAAAGTTGCAAAATACATAGAGTTTCTGTTTGCCCTTCACCTGGATTCCTCCAGTGAAGATAAATATATGATGAACATAATAAAAATAGCACATTATCAAAATCAGAAAACTAATATTAGTACAATATTATTCACTCAGGTGAATATCTTAATTAGATTTTACCAGTTTTTACATGTACTCCTTTATATGTCTGTGTGTCATTCTGTGAAATTTCACTTAAAGTATAAATTTGAGTAAATATCACCACAATCAAGGTACAGAATTTTTCCATCACTACAGAGAAACTCTACTGTATTAACCCTTAATAGTTACATCCTTCTCCCAACTCTAACCCTTGGCAACTAGTAAAATCTCATTCAGTATAATTTTCTCACATTGAGAATGTCATATAAATAGAAATATATAGTATATAACTATTTTAAATTGTTTTTTTTCCCATTCTCTCAGCATTACTGAGATCCATCCAAATAGTTTATGTATCAAAAGATTTCTCCTTTTCATTACTGAGTACTATTCTACTATACGGCTATAGCATAGTGGTCTTATCATGAAGGATATTTGACTTATTTCCAGTCTTTGCCGTTACAAATGAAGCTGCTTGGAACAGGAAAGATGTCTGGGTGAATATGGCTTCATTTCTGTGGACTGAATGGCCAAAGGGGCAGCTCCTTGGTAACAGAGATGGTCATGTTTAATTTTATACGAAACTGCTATTTCTACTTCTAAAAAAGATGAAATAGATGTATTTTCTATATCTCTCATCCTAAAAACAACTAAGCACCCTACACATCATGTGTACAACAAACAGAGGAAGATTCTAAAATGTAAGGTAGCAAAGGCAGACCAGCTAAGGACCTCGAGACACAAAGAACAGAGTATTGAGTTCCCTGGGTTTACTCCTTGTCCTATATGCCCCAGACTCGGAACTGAACAAGTTACTAACACAAAAATGCCAATGGATGCAGACACAAAAAAGCCCAACAAAAATGCTTACTGTTGAGCAAGACAAAATTGTGGACAGCCAGTTTATTTCAGTCAAACACAGCAGGAAATAGAAAAGATGTGTTCCTGTCCATCAGCAAAGCCATGTGAGGGGCACAGACTTATAGCTTTGCAAGGCTGCAGGGAGGCATGCCCAATTTTCCTCTCCCAATTAAGGAGTGGTCAGAGGTGATGGCACCCCTCTCCAGTACTCTTGCCTGGAAAATCCCATGGGCGGAGGAGCCTGGTGAGCTGCAGTCCATGGAGTCGCTAAGAGTTGGACATGACTGAGCAACTTCACTTTCACTTTTCACTTTCATGCATTGGAGAAGGAAATGGCAACCCACTCCAGTGTTCTTGCCTGGAGAATCCCAGGGACGGGGGAGCCTGGTGGGCTGCCATCTATGGGGTTGCACAGAGTTGGACACGACTGCAGCGACTTTGCAGCAGCAGCAGCAGCAGAGAAAGGCAATCGGGGAGCTAGGACTTTCACGCCTCCATAAGCTGATAAAGAGGCTTCCATACACAGCATAAACAAAAACTACCATGGGGAGCCAGAACTCACACTCTCACCCAGCAATAAGAAGGTCCATTCTTGGGTGTGAACAGAGGTCCCAGGGGGTACTTGGACTTCATCTGTCTAGCATTATGAGGCAATATTCCCCTTTCCCCTGCCAGAACAGGGTAACAAAAATTCAGTTAAAGCAGGAAGTTTGCATAAGATCCAGAATCTCATAACATAATATGAAAATCTCCAGGTATCAACAAAATAAAATTTTTAGAAAACCACTCATCATACCAAGAACCAGGAAGATTTCAAACTTAATAAAAAATAACCATCGATAAATGCCCACTCTAAGACAACATGGGTGTTATAATTATCTGACAAAAGATTTTAAAGCAACCATGACTAAAAAAAACTGCAATGAACAGCTACAAACATACTTGAAACAAATGAAAAAGCAAAAGGAACAAATGAAAAAAAAAGGAGTCTCAACAAAGAAGCAGAAAGTTCAATAAAGACATCAAATAGAAATTTTAGAACTGAAAAAAAGATCAAGAATGAGCTCAACAACACAAGGAAAGAGACAGAGGAAGAATCAGTGAACTGAAAGACAAAACAACAAAATTATCAGATCTGAATAACAGAGACAAATAAATAAATAAAGAGCCATAGTGACCTAGAATTTACATCATCTGAGTCCTTAAAAAAGAGTAGAAAGAGGGCAGATCTAAAAGAGTTCTGGAAGAAATAAAGGTTGAAGATTTCTCAAATTTTGCAAGAGACATAAACTGCAGATTTAAGAAGTCAAATCAAACCTAAAAGGACAAAAAAAGCGAAACAAAAAAAATTCATGCCATAACACATCGTAACTAAACTCCTAAAAACTAAAGACAAGAGAAAAAAACCTTGAAAGCAGATTAGGAAAAACAATGCCTCACTTAAAGGGGAAAAATAATTCCAATGATGTAATTCTCATTAAAACCACGGAGGCTAGAAGGAAGTGGCATAGGTTATTTCAAGGGATGAAAGAAAAGAACTGTCATCCCAGAATGCTATATGTGGTGAAAATATTCTTTAGAAATGAAGAGAAAAATGAGTACATTCTCAGATCAGTGAAAACTAAAAGAGAATTTGTCAACAGCAGACCTACATTATTACAAGGAAGGGTAGAGAAAGTTCTATAAACAGGAAAGAAATAATGATAAAAGGAAATTTGAAACATCAGGAAGGAAAAAAGAACAGGGCAAGAAAAAGTATGGGTAAATACATTAGGCTTTCCTTCTTCACGTGAGTTTTCTAAATTAGGAATTATGATTGAAGCAAAAATCATAACCCTATCTACAAATGTCTAAAGTGCATGGAGAGGAAATATTTAAGATAATTATATTATAAATAAGGTATGGCAAAGGGGTATAAGAAGAAATAAGATTTTATATTTCACTTCAACTGATTAAATGACAATAGTAGGCTGTGATAAGTTATATATGTGTAGCTACAGTAATCATGACTGGCTGGGGGGAGGGGTGAGATGGCGTATTAATAGAGGGATAGACACACAGACCAGAAACAGACTATGCAACAGAATGAAGAACCCAGAATCAAATCCACACAAACAGCCAGAGGATTCTTGACAAAGGAGCACGAATGATTAAGTGAAGAAAAGATAGACTTTTCAAGAGATGGTGCTGGAGCAACTGAACACTCAAGGACATAAACACAAACCTTGACTGGACATCCCTGGTGGTACAGTAATGAAGAATCTGCCTTTCAATGCAGGGACCGTGGGCTCAGTCTCTGGCCCAGGAAGATTCCACATGCTGCAAGGCAGCTAAGCCTGGGCACCCTAACCGCTGAGCCTGCACTCTGGAGGCCAAGTCACAGTTACTGAGCCTGTGTGCCCAGCAGCCCATGCACCACAACAGAGAGTAGTACCCCCTTCACTCACCACAACTAGAGAAGGTGCAGGTGCGGTAACAGAGACCCAGCATAACCAAAAATACATAAATAAAGGTATTTAAATTTTTTTTCACTAATGTTTCACACCTTATATAAAAATTAATTCAAAATTGATCATGGACTTTAAGGTAAAACTTTTAGAAAAAAAAGGAGAATCTTAGGGATCTAGGGATAAAAAAAGGCTTCTCATGCTTGATACCAAAAGTATGACCTGTAAAATGAAAATTGGACTTCATAAAAATGTAAATATTTGCTCTGTGAAAGATTCTTCTAAGAAAAAATATCGGCAAACCACATATCCAACAAAGCACTAATAGTTAAAATATATAAAGAGTCTCAAAACTAAAATAAAAAACAAATAATTCAACTAGAAAATATGCAAAAAAGTGAAGAGACATTTCCCAAAGAGGATATTCTAATGGCAGATAGGCAAATGAAAAGACCAGCCATTAAGAAAATGCAAATTAAAGCCACAATGAGGCATTCCTAAATACCTATCAGCATGGCTAAATAAAAAAATATTGATTACACCAAAAGCTGGTAAGAATGCAGATAAACTTGTTCACTCATATGTTGTTGGTGGGAATGTAAAATGCTATAGGCACATTGGGAAATATTCTTGCAGTTTCTTTAAAAAGTAGATATGCAATTACCACATGATCCAGCAACTGCATTCTTGGGCATTTAACTTGGAGAAATGAAGATTTTTGACACAAACATTTACTCATGAATGTAGCACCTATATTCTTTATAGCCCCAACCTAGAAACCACAAAGATGTCCTTCAATGGGTGAAGAGTGAAACAAACTTGTATAATCATACCATAGAATATGGTAAGAATTGGCAGTATTTAGGAGTCAGCTACTGATACATGCAACAACTTGGATGAATCTACAGAAAAATATGTTGAGAAAAAAGTCCAGTATCAAAGGTACATACATTACTATCCATTTTATATGAAATTCTTAAAATGACATGAAGGCTAAGGAAAGGGTGGGGAGTAGGAGGGGTAAGAGGGAAAGGACCATAGCTGTAAAAGGAAAGCATGAGGAATCCTGGTGTCATAGGATTCTCTATCTTCACTGTCAGTTTCAACATCTTGGAAATTATATTGTACTATTGTTTTGCGAAAGAAAAAGTTAGAACTTCTCTGCAAAGCAACAGAATGTGTGTGTATATATGTATATCTATATAAAAGAACTAAGTAGAAATTTTAGAACTGACATTTTACCATAATTCTGCAAATTGTTACCATGGAGGAAACTGGGTAAAATGTACATGGACTCTCTCTGTATTATTCCTTACAACTGCATGTAAATGTATAATTCTCTCAAAAATCAATTAATAGAAAAAGAAACTTCCAAATTCCACAGAATGTTTGTACCGTTTTAAACTCTCATCAACAATGATGAAAGATCCAGTTTCTCTGCATTCTCTGCCAGCATTGGCTTTTTTTTAATTTTTAAAAAATTTTAATTAAAATTTTAAGGGTTATTTTCCATTCAGTTATTATAAAATATTGGTTATATTCCCCATGTTGTACAATATATTTTTAAGCCTATCTTACACCCAATAGCTTGTGTTTATTGACAGGTGTGAGGTGATACCTTATTGTGTGTTTTGATTTGCCTTTTCCTAATGATTAGCAATGTTGAGCATCTTTTCACGTACCTGTTGACCATCTGCATTTTCTCTTTGGAAAAATGTCTACACAGTTCTTCTGCCCATTTTTTAATGTTTTTTTTTTTGATGTGGCATTGTATGAGTTGTTTATATATGTTATATATTAATCCCTTATCAGTCATATCATTTGCAAATATTGATATTTTCTCTC
>SJYX01003271.1:144335-233636 GCA_006410675.1 Oreotragus oreotragus
GGGTCATCCCAGTGCACCAGCCCCAAGCATCCAGTATCATGCATCGAACCTGGACTGATTGTTTAAAGGCTCTTTTTATGACACACATCCACAGAAGCAGAGTCAAGTTAATTCCATAAATATATACCGGTAATATTTTTGATGCTCTAAGCAGCAGCATTTCTTGGGAAGTGATATGATGGAGAATGATCTCTACCCAAAGAGATAGTATGAGCTTAAGAAATAAAGAAAAATTTCAATATTTGTGTTTGAGAGAGATAAATTTTGTGTTAGGAATGTCTATAAAATGTAGGCATACTTGCCTGCTATCTCCCTGAACCTCATAGGTAAAATAATTTTCTTTCTAATTTACTCCTCTTAAGGTATGCAAATTAAATATTCTAACAGCTTGTTATTTTACTAAACAAATAAAACAATATATAAATTTAATTTAAATAATTATATTTTTGTATAAATCAGTACAAGCTGGGCTTTGGTAAGTTTAATGCATTACCTATGTAAATCCTATCTACTATGGTAAATAACTCAATATAGTCATCTGTGGAAGAGAATGAGTCTCAAATACTTATGTAGCTCCTTTCATCACCATCACCCCGCATTTTACATCTAATTTTAGTTGAATAGCTCTTTGTAATCTTTATACGTCTAGATTATATATACTCAAATCCCTACTTGATTCATCAGATTCAAGCATTAAGCTTATATGAAAAAGTTATGACCAACCTGGATAGTATATTCAAAAGCAGAGACATTACTTTGCCAACTAAGGTCCGCCTAGTCAAGGCTATGGTTTTTCCCGTGGTCATGTATGGATGTGAAAGTTGGACTGTGAAGAAAGCTGAGCGCCGAAGAATCGATGCTTTTGAACTGTGGTGTTGGAGAAGACTCTTGAGAGTTCCTTGGACTGCAAGGAGATGCAACCAGTCCATTCTGAAGGAGATCAACCCTGGGATTTCTTTGGAAGGAATGATGCTAAAGCTGAAACTCCAGTACTTTGGCCACCTCATGCGGAGAGTTGACTCATTGGAAAAGACTCTGATGCTGGGAGGGATTGGGGGCAGGAGGAGAAGGGGATGACTGAGGATGAGATGGCTGGATGGCATCACGGACTCGATGGACGTGAGTCTGAGTGAACTCCGGGAGATGGTGATGGACAGGGAGGCCTGGCATGCTGCGATTCATGGGGTCGCAAAGAGTCGGCCACGACTGAGCGACTGGACTGAACTAAATTGAAAGTTTTTGAGACCTAAAATATGTGTTTCCTTTATAATTATAATGTCTAGGTTTTTTTCTTTACTTATGTATGTTAAATGGTTACAGAGCTTACCTCCTAACTTTTACAGTGGACTTTGTAAGTTCACTGCAGTGATTTCTAAAGCTAAGAAGCATGTATAGTTTGTAGGTCCCTTTGGGAGATACTGAGATTCTGAGAGGTTTTACATGTGTAATCAAATGAAGACGGTACTGACTTTCCCTCTCTGCCACTCTGGTGTCAAACAAGGCTCAAGGTCCAAGTATGCTGCAGTTTGGAGCTTTTTTCTTTCATCTATTCACATTTCTGTGCTTTGACCTCCTGAATGTGAAACTTTTAAAGAGCATTTGTATTTACAAATTTAAGTTTTCAAGCTCTATTGCTTAGTTCTTAATGATTGATATTCTATCTGTGCTTTTTGACCAACCAAAGATTTCTTGGAGTGAAAGAGGACAAGTAAGTCCCTGATACTTGTTTTAGAGAGCCCATTGGAGAGATTTATAAAAAGCAGGATTGTTAGAATTTTGTTAAAGGAACATTTGAAACGTTAAAAGATGAAGAGGGGTTTCCCTGGTGGCTCTGGGGTAAAGAATCCACCTGTCAAGGCAGGAGACGCGGGTTCTGTCCCAGGTTGGGAGAATCCCACATGCTGCAGAGCGACCTAGCCCATGAGTCTGTAGTCTGTGCTCTAGAGCCCAGGAAGCACAACTACTGAAGCGCACATCCCCCAGAGTCTGTGCTCCTCAGAAAGAGAAGCCTTCGCTAACTGCAACTAGAGAAAAGCCTGTGCAGCCCTGAAGACCCAGCATGGCCAACAGTAATTAAATAAATAAAGTTATGTAAAAAAAAAAAAAGAATATCGTAAGCTTGCTGGAGATGCTAGGCAGAAAGCATTGTTTGCTACTCATACCCTGTTTCTTGGAAATGTGTATGTAATGTACACAGAAACATACCCACTAACATGGATACACAGGAGGTGAAAATGGGATCAAAAACTGTCTTCCAGAATATGCAGCAGGCACTATTTTGTGGCTGCCTCTCGCTTGCCATCTGGGCATTGTTATAGGAAGTACCATTCAGCGGACATGAACTTGAGTGAACTTGGGGATATGGTGAGGGACAGGAAAGCCTGCCATGCTGCAGTCCATGGAGTTGCAAAGAGTCGGACAGGACTTGAAGGCTGAACAAAAACAGCAACAGCTTAAGAAGTACAGTCTATCTCAGGGGTTCCGAAGGGTAGGAACAGGGGGAAATACGAAACTTTAAAATTTCACAGCTTATTCTATCAGTGAATATCAGCCAGCGTTACTATTTACGTAGCAACACATCCTGTGTTTGACTGTCATAAAGAATACTTTTTCTGAAGTGGTTTTCTTGAGAGTATTGTTACACAATGGTCTTTGTGTCCTCCACTAGACCTTTGTACACCAGAGTGGGTCACATTTCGGCCATCCCATGTTACCGTCACTTTTAGGCATTAGTTCCAGAGTCCTTTCCCGCCAGTAACAGCACACAAACTAATAAAATATATTGAATTTTAATCTGCCCTTTTACCTCTTATTCCTTGAATAAACTTTAGAATTTATTTTGTTAACATACAAGGAACCTCTGACATTATTTTCCTGGAATAAAAATTGATTCATTTTCATTCATCTGAAATACCAGATGGACTGTCAGATTCAAATGATGTTTTGTTGCTTTATGGTAATACTCAATGATTAAGATATTGTCCAGATAGATTAGCACCTACACCCTGGAAGTCTTTTAGTCTGGCATTTAGGTTTAGGTATATGGTACATTTGTAATGCTGCATGCAAGCCAAAGAACATCGCTATCCATTGTTAAAATTTACATATAAATTATGTATGAGAAATTGTTTGTAATCTAAGATAGTGGTATTATTTAAAAGCATTTTATTAGATTTAGTTTTTGATTTGTAACCTGATTTGATAACTGCTCTTTTCAAATTGTTCTTTCTAAATGTCTTGATCTTTGAGACATTTTTAGTTTAGTCATAAACCGCCTTATGATTATGGACTGAAAACTGCTACAAGTTTGGATAAATACTTGGAATTAATACTGAAGAGCCTTTTAGTATCCAAATAGTTTATATTTTCATGGACTTTTGAGTTTTAATAAGGTGACCTTCATCTCTATGTTAGATTTTGGAACTGCATATGGGAATTTTGTATTTTTATTTTCAAAAACAATTCAAGATTTCTCTGAAAGTGAAAGTCTCTCTGTCGTTTCCAACTCTTTGTGACCCCATGGACTATGCACTCCATGGAATTCTCCAGGCCAGAATACTGGAGTGGGCAGCCGTTCCCTTCTCCAGGGGATCTTCCCAGTCCAGGGATCATACCCAGGTCACCCACATTGCGGGCAGATTCTTTACCAACTGAGCTTCAGGGAACGTGAACGTGAAGTCGCTCAGTCGTGTCCGACTCTTTGCGACCTCATGGACTGTAGCCTACCAGGCTCCTCTGTCCATAGGATTTTCCAGGCAATAGTACTGGAGTGGGTTGCCATTTCCTTCTCCAAGGAATCTTCCCAACCCAGGGATTGAACCCGGGTCTCCCACATCGTAGACAGACGCTTTACCGTCTGAGCCACCGGGGAACTATCAAGGAAACCCTCAAGATTTCTCTGGGGATTTTTATTGTTCATTGGGATGGTAAGTTTTTGGGGGTTTTGTAATGACTAAGAGAATGTGTAAATCATGATAGTTTTATTATATTTTGTCAGTCTCCACAAGTTATACCTATGTTTTCATGAGGAAGGAACACTGCATTTAACATGTGAAATACTTCATGTGTGTTACTTGAAAATGACAAATACTTTATGTGGGTTACTTAAAAATGACAAATAAAAAGCTATCATGTAATAGAAAAAATATGCTTTGAAACATAATTTCTAGTGCTATATTTTCTCTATTATAGTTAAACTGCACTCCTCAATGGCAGGGACAAAGGAGCCTGGTGGACTACAGTCCATGGGGTTGCAAAGAGTCGAACACAACTGAGCGTCTAACACAAAATGTGGGTTACTTAAAAATGACAAATAAAAAGCTATCATGTAATAGAAAAAATATGCTTTGAAACATAATTTCTAGTGCTATATTTTCTCTATTATAGTTAAACTGCAGTCCTCAATGGCAGGGACAAAGGAGCCTGGTGGACTACAGTCCATGGGGTTGCAAAGAGTCGAACACAACTGAGCGTCTAACACAAATACACACACACACACACACACACACATGCCCATACCCATGTTATTCATAAGAATGAGCTTTGCTGTCATTTTTAAAAGCTAAAATAATTGGGATGAGAAACAAAAAATGCCCAAGTTATTCTGATAAGAATTTAAAGTCTAGGTCCACAGAGTAAATAAACCAGAATCTGAGGCTTGATCATTTTTGTTTTTGTAACTTTAACAGTCCTAAAGCAATAATCAACAATTTGCTGATTTTAATAGGAAACACATTACTCTACTGCCATCTGGACATCCTAACAGAACCTATGCCTCTAGATGAGGGAAAGGCATAATGATTAGATAGATGTTTTGGCAGAAAACCCGTTTTTTTAATGTCTTGGGATTTGGGATGTAAAACCAATGGCCATAATTTTGAAACATCTGTCCTTTTCATGATCTACTCTACATGAAAAGAGATTAGGAAATGGAGTGTCCTCAAACACCACTTTGTCGCAGTGATCAAAAATTTTTATTTTATCCACATATGTAGATAGAGTCAAATTCGCTTCTTAGTAAAACCTATTATACCAAACGTGGCTTTCTTTTTTTTAAATTATTTTATTTTTTCTGAATTCAGCATTGTCTTCATTAACTGGATTAGTGTATTATTTATATATCCACTCACTCCTAAAAAGGAAATGAGTGATTTTGCCCTAAAAAGACATGGATATAATAAAAATGGGAACATTCACTAAGTATTGCATGATAGCGAAAGGATGATTAAACCAGCATTGTCAGGCACAGTAACTATAATTGACTATGAAAATTGAGGATGTGCTCTTTGACCTTGAGTCATTTTCTTGTTGTTTAAAACTGGTGTCCACCTGTCCTTTGGATACAAGTCCCTCTTCTGGAAAGAAAGAGAAGTGAGAATGTCAGTGAATCTAACACCCTAGACCCCCAGATTGGGGGAATTTAAAAGTGAATGGTGTGCTTTTCCCCTTCTGTCAAGTCTCTTGGCTTCCTGTGTTCTTTTAATCCTCTTTCATTCTTTCTTCTGCTCTGAGAGTAGATTCTGCAGGAAAGCCTTTCTCGGAATCTTTTTCCTGTCTTGGTCTTGTTAGTCCTCTCCTAGGGGATAACTGTTCTGCTGTGCTAATCTTTTGTCTTGCTTTGAAACTCCTGGAAAAACTTGGTGCCATCTGCATCATTCTGACCATTTTTTGTTCTGTGATGTGTGAGCTCTCAGTTCAGTTCAGTTCAGTTGCTCAGTCGTGTCTGACTCTTTGCAACCCCAAGGACTGCAGCACGCCAGTCCTCCCTGTCCATCACCAACTCCTGCAGTTTACCCAAACTCNTTCTGACCATTTTTTGTTCTGTGATGTGTGAGCTCTCAGTTCAGTTCAGTTCAGTTGCTCAGTCGTGTCCGACTCTTTGCAACCCCAAGGACTGCAGCACGCCAGTCCTCCCTGTCCATCATCAACTCCTGCAGTTTACCCAAACTCATGTCCATCGAGTCGGTGATGCCATCCAACCATCTCATCCTCTGTCACCCGCTTCACCTCCTACCTTCAATCTTTCCCAGCATCAGGGTCTTTTCAGATGAGTCAGCTCTTCCTATCAGGTGGCCAGTGTATTGGAATTTCAGCTTCAACATCAGTCCTTCCAATGTATCAGATTTCCTTTGGATCTCATTATTGCCTAGAATGAGTCAGAACCTGCAGTTACAATCTTCCTTGGACTGCAGTGGATCGTGGGCCTTCTCTGTGCAGTACTAGGATGGAATTATAGTTCATTCTGACCCTACTTTCCAATGCTCCTAGTCTATCTTCCACTAGCATCTTTTCCAAGGTTGTTTGCTCCTCCTCTGCCTGTATGACTGACTGGAGGCATATGCTAGGGTGGTTAATCCCTTACGGGAGGAAAAGGCCTGCACAAGCTTCCAGGGAGTCAACTTTAAAGGGGAAGACACATGAATTACAAAACTCTCAGAGTATAATGAAAGCAAATATAGCAGTTTACAGGGAAGAAAATAACCCCTTCAGAAGGGAACTGGAATCNTCCTCTGCCTGTATGACTGACTGGAGGCATATGCTAGGGTGGTTAATCCCTTACGGGAGGAAAAGGCCTGCACAAGCTTCCAGGGAGTCAACTTTAAAGGGGAAGACACATGAATTACAAAACTCTCAGAGTATAATGAAAGCAAATATAGCAGTTTACAGGGAAGAAAATAACCCCTTCAGAAGGGAACTGGAATCCTTTTTTTATATTTAGAAAAAAACTCTTCATTATTCCAGTCAGTCATCTATTTAAAGGTTAAGAGTATAGGTACGATAAGACACCTATTAGAAAGGCTAAATTTTAAAAATATTAGTTAGTTAGTTAGTTCAGTCGCTCAGTCGTGTCTGACTCTTTGTGACCCCATGAATCGCAGCACGCCAGGCCATCGATCCCTGGGTTGGGAAGATTCCCCTGGAGAAGGAAATGGCAACCCACTCCATTATTCTTGCCTGGAAAATCCCATGGACGGAGAAACGGGCTACGGTCCACGGGGTCCCAAAGAGTCGGACACGACTGAGTGACTTCACTTTCACTTTCAAAGCATAAAAGTGTTTAATTTTGATGAAGTCACTTTTTCCTTTTGTTGTCTGTGTTTTTCCTTTTGTTGCTGTGTTTTTCATCTAAGAAACCATTGCCTAATTTAAAGGAATTATGTTACAGTTTTATGTAAAGGAGTTCTATAGTTTTAGCTCTTACACTTACGTTATTGATCTATTTTGGTATGAAGTAGGAGTCAATAGTTTTTTTTAATTAATCTTTTATTTTGGAATAATTTTAGATTTGCAATACAGTTGCACAGATAGTACAGTTCCCATATATGTTTCACCCAACTTCCCCTAATGTCTAATATAACTATAGTACATTTGTCAAAATAAGAAACTTTAAATGATATGATAGTTTTAATGAAACTATAAACTTTATTTGGATCCTATCATTTTTTCCACTTCTATACTTTTTTTAATTCCACGGTCTAATCCAGGATAAAATACTGCATTTAGCTAAATATATTTTTATATATTAAGTAATTTAATCCTCACAACAATATAATTATCTTCCCATTACAGAGGAAATGAGAGTGGCTCAGACAGTAAAGAATCTGTCTACAATGCAGAAGACCCAGGTTCGATCCCTGGGTCAGGAAGATCCCCTGCAGAAGGGAATAGCAACCCACTCCAGTATTCTTGCCTGGAGAATCCCATGGACAGAGGAGCCTGACGGACTACAGTCCATGGGGTTACAAAGAGTCAGACATGACTGAGCGACCCAACGCTTTCACTTTCACAGAGGAAATTAAGGCTTAAAGAGCTTAAGTAACTTACCCAAGGTTATATTGCTAGTAAGTGATGGAATTTTTCTCATCTTCATTGTCAGTCCAAAATTCTAGGTAAATTACACTGCATCCTTCAGTTACCTCTCAAAGAAGGTGCATGGGAGTTGAATTTTGTGAGATGTTGTTAGTCTGAAATATTTTTATTGTTTTTATTCTATTTGACTGGCAGTTTGGGCAATATGATAGACTGCCTGATGTACTCCAATATCTCAGGGTTCTGAAATTTCACCCTGGTATCTCCTGATATAGGGACTTTTTTATTCATTGTGTTGAGCCCTCCCTAGTTCCTTTCAATAGGGAGACTGATATCCTTTAGATTTGGAAATATTGTTCTTATTTCTGTGATAATTTACTTTCTATTCTGTTGGTGGAATGGTGGGACCCCTGGATTTCTCCTCTAATTTTCCTGTCTTTTTCTCTTCTGTTTTCCTTTTTTCGTTTTTATTTAGTTATTTTTTAAACTTGGGAATATAAATACATATTGTCATGTGGCCTGATTTTTTAAATTTACTTTTTTATACATATTTTAATGGCTGTACATCATATGAACGTTCTTTAATTTATTTGACCAGTGTTCTTTTATTGAGCATGTGTTCCCTATTAGTGCCATGTACCTGGTTAAAAGAAGTTGTAACAAAATTTTGCTTCTTTATGAAATATTACTAAAAGTGGAATTCCTAGATCAGAGAATATGTATATTTTAAATACATTTTTCTGGTACATGTTATCAATTTACCCTCTACAAATTAACATTCTCATTAATAATATATAAGAATATTTATTTATTCATTTTCCTTATAAAGCATACTTTTGAGAACATATTCTTTAAAATAGAAACTGGTAATATTGAATACATTCAAGGGAAATTTTCCTCTCTAATCTGAGAGATTATATGTGGTAGTTTTAACATATATTATCACTACTATTCTGCTAGCCATCCTTAGAACGAATACTCTTGTTTACGTATAGAGTTTTCTCTTCTCTGGCTTAACTAAGAGCATCCTCATCATACAGCCATAATACCTAAGAGATCAGGGTGGCCAGAGCACTGAGAAGCGCAATATGGCTAACAGCTTTGAAAACCTGGTGATTTGTCATTAGGTGAATTTTACAAAAACCACTTTGGATGCAGAAAACTCATAGCCAGTTTTCCTGAAAATGAAGGTTTTACATTCTTAGTAGTACATGATTTGGTAAGGACCATTGGTTAGCCAAGAAAACCTTTGTAGGGTTAATGATGAAAAAGCAAAGATCTTCTACAGTTTTTGCTTCAAAAGCTATTGCTAAGAAGAATCCTTATTCTTTATAGAGACACTGAAATGTTTATAGAAGAAATGATATGATATTTGGGGTTTATTTCAAAACAGATGGAGCAAGGGAGCAGTGGGTGGGGAGATAAAAGATAAAATGCAAAAAGTTTGGTCATAGATTTACTGTTGAAACTGGGTGACCAGTACTTGGGGTACATTTTACCATTCTTTCCATATATGTTTGATATTTTCCATGAAAACAAAACAAAAACAAGGAAACCTCCTCCACTGTGGTCTTTTGGGAGAAAATGAGACAAGCTATTAGATTTGGCAATTTAAACCTGATCCCAAGTCAAGATGATGGAGTGACATCCCAGATATGAGCTGGCTCAGGGAGGCTCACTTGACCCAACTCTATAAACTATGGTCAATGGCCTGGATTTTTGTAGGTCCCAAGGAAATTTTAACCAGTCATGTCCTCCCACTTTAAGGAACTGGTTAAAAAATATAAATTCAATATAGCATCCAAAGTGCTGAAAATAATCTAGGTCTTGACTTGGGTATATATCTATGTAAAAATTAACCAAGCTATAGTCTTAAGATTTGTGTACTTTCACACATGAATATATATGTATACATGTGTGTATATATGTGTTATGTGTATATATATACACACATATATAATATTATATAATATGTGTATAAATATAAATTATATAACAATAAAAATTTATAAAAGAGAATAAAGTATCCAAGACTTTATTTCTAGAGCTGTTTAAGAATTATTGTGAATCACAAGCTCTGATCCTTATAAACAAGAGGTATTTCTGACGTGTTCCCTCTGCAAACATGATCATTTATTGTTTTGAAAAAGCCAGCCTAATTCAAGGATCATCTAGTATGTTTGCTTATTAGAGGGGGCAGCAAAAACAGAGTTTAAAAGTCTAGGCTTTAATATCAACTTCACTTAGCTTTGAATCCTACTAAGTAGTGGCATTACTTTGGGCAATGTTACCTCTCAACTTCAGTTTCCTCATCCATAAAGTAGCAATAATAACAATAACACTGCCCACCTCATAGAGCTGTTGCAGTCAGTGAGATAAAATGTGAAAAGAACTCATAGTCAACAACCAAAAAAAAGTTATTAACCTGATCGACAAATTTTGAGCCTGGGTTTTTCTAGCTAGTTGTACATAAGGAATAGGCAGACTTTAGACATAGTTTATCTATTATATGCAATATTATATTCCTTTGAAATTTTCTCAGGAACTGGGTATGGCACCATCTGCACAAGTTCAACACAGATACATTCTATCCTGCTGCCCGCCTACTAACGCTTACATTAAATCTTCAAGAATCTGAGCAATGTTTTCATAGATGAGCTTGAAAACTCCTTACTGTTGTAAAAAACAGAAAAGCAAGCAGTTTTCTATATGCAGATAAAATGAGTCATTTCAAACTCAGAGCTCATGATAAAACCTTCTTGGTAATCACTGCTGGAGAAGTTAGATATTTGCAAAATAAATTTACACTTGGTATGTATTTGGTAGGTATTTCTCATCTTCCAACTGGTTCATAATGTTAAACCAGTGTTAAATAAGTTTCTTTGTTTATCTCCGTACATATCATAAATACTCTATATAAATATTTAATACAAATACCCAGAGGGTGATATGGCAGAAAGTATCCTTACTAAAAGTTTTGACTTCTGGGAATGTTTAATTAAGATGTTCTTGGGCTTCCCTAGTAGTCCAGTGGTTAAGAATCCCCCTGCCAATGCAGGGGACCCGGGTTCAATCCCTGGTCCTGGAAGGTTCCACATGCCATGGATTCACTGAGTCCCTGTGGCACAGCTACTGAAGTCCACATGCCTAGAGGCTGTGCTCCGCAACAAGAGAAGCCCCCACAATGAAAAGGCCACACACCGCAACAGAGGAGCCCCCACTCACCAGAGCTAGAGCAAGCCCCCACACGGTAAGGAAACCCTGCACAGCTGATCAAACTTTTTTAATTAAAAAGAGATTTTCTTTTGATGTTACCATTTTCATTTAATTTTTTTGTTACGGTTATGTTGGAGTTGAATCTAATTAGAATTATTTGGATGTTCATTGTACTATTCTCTTCGAAGTTTTCTGTATTGAAAGTATAAATTTGGAAAAATATAATTTTGGCCATGTTCTATGGATGTGACCTTTTAGAGTCTAATTTGTGTGCTACAAAGACTTAAAACAATCTCCTCAGGAAAAGTCTACACCTGACTTTGGTTTTTTCTTGTAGGTGAGAAAAGCCTTTTACTCAGTCAGCGGTCCTTAGGTACCTCAGCAATCACAATAGGTCAAGCTCTACCCTTGAATTGTCTGTTAAGGCATGTGTGTCTGAATTGAGACAACTCAGGATTTACATTCCAGGATTAGGTTGGGAATATAATCTCATTTTATTAAAAACTCAGTAGGGAGAAGCAGTTTTCAGGAAGTGCATGCTGCATGCGTACTCAGTCGTGTCTGACTCTTTGCTGCCTCGTGGACTGTAGCCCACCAGGCTCCTCTGTCCATGAAATTCTCCAGGCAAGAATACTGGAGTGGGTTTCCATTTCCTTCTCCAGGGGATCTTTCTGACCCAGGGATTGAACCCGCATCTCTTGTGTCTCCTGCGTTGGCAGGCAGATTCTTTNCAGGCTCCTCTGTCCATGAAATTCTCCAGGCAAGAATACTGGAGTGGGTTTCCATTTCCTTCTCCAGGGGATCTTTCTGACCCAGGGATTGAACCCGCATCTCTTGTGTCTCCTGCGTTGGCAGGCAGATTCTTTACCACTGCACCACCCAGAAAGGATTATACTTTTTCAGACAATCTAGTCTAAAACATGTCCTTGGATTAAACCAGATCATTAGACAGCAGGTGCCTTGCTGGAAAGTGCATAGTTTCTCAAAGTATAATTCTTACCAATTTGTACTTTTGTATGATATCAACATTGCATAATAAGTGTTACATATAAGGAGGTATGAGAATATTGTTCATTTCTATCATAGAGTTAACCACTTTTTAGGATTCCAGAAAGAAATACAGCTGGTCTTATATAGCTAGTTATAATTATATATTATAAAATATAGCTCATCTTATAACTACCAAAAATGGTTAATAGTAATAGTCTCAGCTTTGCATTAGAAAGAATGAGAGAGAGAAGAAAAAGAAATAAGACATTTTCATCTGCCCTCTCTGACTCCTTCCCAGAGAATCCAGGCAAAAACATGGAGAAGTTTTGGTTAGAGAAGCATCCTGGAATACGTCAAAATCAAATAAGTGATTTTCTACAATCCAAACTATAAAAATACTTCCCAAACCAGAAGCAGAAATGTGTGTGCAAAGAGTAGATCCCACTGTTGGGTTTCCCTGGTGGCTCAGGGGTAAAGAAGCCACCTGCCAATGCAGGGACGTGGGTTCGAGCCCTGACCCAGGAAGATCCCACATGCCTTGGAGCTACTAAGCCCGTGTGCCACAACGATGGAGCCTGTGCTCCAGAGCCTGGGAGCCCCAGCTACTGAAGCCTGTGCGCCTAGAGCTGGTGCGCCACAAGAGAGGCACTGAGATGAGGAGCAGCCCCCGCTCGCCGCAGGGAGAGTAAAGCCCACACAGCAGTGAAGACCCAGTAGAGCCAAAAATAAACGCACAGAGTTACAAAACAAAATTCTAACCCCAGCTTCGTGTATTCTGTGAGTCTCAGAACTGTGGTAGAAACTGTGCCGTGATGCTGACTGGCTGTGCTTATCAGGGTTCTCCAGAGAAACAGAACCAGGAGGATGCATCTAGATACAGATGAGAAAATTTATTACAGGAATTAGCTCAGCCTGTTATGGAGGCCAGGAAGTGCCATGATCAGCAAGCTGGAGAACCAGGGGACCAAGGGCATAATTCAGGCTGTGTCTAAATGTTTGAGAACCAGGACAACTGATGGTGTAACTCCAGTCTGAGGCTGAAGGCCTGAGACACAGAAATTCCACCATCCAAGGCTAAGAGTGGACGGGATGGAGGGTGGAATTCACCCTTCGTCTCCATCCTTTTGTTCTCTTAGGGCCCTCTGTAGATTGAGTGATGCCAGCCCACACTGTTAAAGGCAATATTTGTTACTTTATTTACCGATTCGAAGTCTAATCTCTTTGGGAAACACCCTCATAGATACATCCAGAAATAGCATTTTGCCAGTTATCTGGGTATCCTTTTTTGTGTCAAGATGACACAAAAAGTTAATCATCACACTGGTCAAAAGAAAAGTCCCTGGGGAATTCCCTGGAGTCCTAGTGGTTAAGACTCTGCTTTTCACTGCCATGGATAGGGGTTCAGTCTCTGGTCAGGGAATTGAGATCCCACAGGCAGCATGGTCATCTCAGAGGCCTGGAGTAGGACAGAAATAGTCTTCATTCATTAATTTTGTCTTTTATTTTCCTTCCATGCTATAGTCACTTCTTGGTTGGTAAAAGAGAGCAGAGACTCCCATATCCATCTCTGTACCCATCATGGGGCACAGTATGTGAAATTCATCCAGTATTCACTAAATATTTGCTGAATTAAACTGAATCATGCTATGGGGACTTCCCTGGCAATCCAGTGGCTAAGATACCAAGCTCCCAATGCAGAAGAGCCAGCTTTGATCCCTGGTCCAGGAAGATCCCACATGCCTCACCGCAACTAAGCCTGTGAGCCACAACAAGAGAAGCTGCCGCAATGACAAGGCCACAGGACTGCCACAACTAGAGAAAGTCCGTGCAAACCACGAGGACCCAGCGCACAGGCCCCCAAAATTAATAAAGATAAAATGCTTCCTGGCACGTCCTGGGCATGGTCTGGAGTATGAAAGCTACTGCTCCCACACTGTGGGTCCTCCCTCCCTCCAAGAGCCCTCCTCCGGGGTCTGTGGCCAAGGCTGGCCTGGGCTTGACTCTTGGCCCTGTCCTCTGGCCATGTGATCTAGGAAAGACAAACCTCTTCAAGTCTATTTCCGCAGCGTGTTTATTGGGATGGTTAAAGACAGTGGATGAAAGGGCCTCGATAGTGCTTTGATATACAGGAACAATAACTAACAGTAAATGCCAACTTGATGCCTCACATCTGTTAACTTGTTAAGTCCGTGCAGTGCAACAAACTATGAGGTAGGGCTATTCCTATAAGCATGTTCACAGATAAAGAAACTGAGGGGCTGAGAGGTTGAGGAACTTGCCGAAGGCTAATAAATGAAAGAGTCAGAATTTCAAGATTTTAGACACCTGGCTCAGAGTCCACGTCTTTAATGACTACATTCTGCTCTTCCTTGGTTACTATGGTCTTTATAATTTTTCTTGGCAGAGGTGTAACTATTGTATGCATTTGGGAAAATAATTGTCAATACATGTTCATAAACTTGAAAAAATTCTTATTCTTTGATGCAGTAATTCCATTTCTGGCAATCAAACTTAAAGAAAGAATTGTACATACATAAAAACCCAAATGCACTTTTAAAAAAATCACAGGGACTTCCTTGGTGGTTCAATGGCTAAAAGACTCTGTGCTCCCACTGCAGGGGGCCCAGTCAGATCCCTGGTCAGGGAACTAGATCCCACATGCCACAACTAAAGACCGGACATGCCACAAATGAAGACCCAGTGAAGCCAAATAAACAAATATAGATTTATTTTTATTTTTATTTTGTTGTTGTTGTTGTTGACAAAGCAATGTCTCTGCTTTTCTTTTTTTACTTTACAATATTGTATTGATTTTGCCATAGATTGACATGAATCTGCCACGGGTGTACACATGATCCCCATCCTGAATCCCCTCCCACTTCCCTCCCCATCCCATCCCTCAGGGTCATCCCAGTGCACCAGCTACGAGCATGCATTGAAACTGGACTGGCGATTCATTTCACATATGATAATTTATATGTTTCAGTGCCATTCTCCCATATCATCCCGCCCTCGCCCTCTCGCACAGAGTCAAAAAGTCGGTTCTATACATCTGTGTCTCTTTTGCTGTCTCACATACAGGGTTATCGTTACCATCTTTCTAAATTCCATATATACATGTGTTAGTAGGGCTTCCCTGGTGGCTCAGAGGTTAAAGCGTCTGCCTGCAATGTGGGAGGCCCGGGTTCAACCCCTGGGTCGGGAAGATCCCCTGGAGAAGGAAATGGCAACCCACTGCAGTACTCTAGCCTGGAGAATCCCNCATCTGTGTCTCTTTTGCTGTCTCACATACAGGGTTATCGTTACCATCTTTCTAAATTCCATATATACATGTGTTAGTAGGGCTTCCCTGGTGGCTCAGAGGTTAAAGCGTCTGCCTGCAATGTGGGAGGCCCGGGTTCAACCCCTGGGTCGGGAAGATCCCCTGGAGAAGGAAATGGCAACCCACTGCAGTACTCTAGCCTGGAGAATCCCATGGAGGGAGGAGCCTGGTAGGCTACAGCTCATGGGGTCGCCAAGAGTCAGACACGACTGAGCGACAAACTACTACTATACTGTATTGGTGTTGACGGGTTCAACCCCTGGGTCGGGAAGATCCCCTGGAGAAGGAAATGGCAACCCACTGCAGTACTCTAGCCTGGAGAATCCCATGGAGGGAGGAGCCTGGTAGGCTACAGCTCATGGGGTCGCCAAGAGTCAGACACGACTGAGCGACAAACTACTACTATACTGTATTGGTGTTGTTCTTTCTAGCTTACTTCACTCTGTATAATAGGCTCCAGTTTCATCCACCTCATTAGAACTGATTCAAAAGTATTCTTTTTAATGGCTAAGTAATATTCCATTGTGTATATGTACCAAAGCTTTCTTATCCATTCATCTGCTGTTGGACATCTAGGTTGCTTCCATGTCCTGGCTAAATCACAGAATCATTCATAGTAGAAAAAAGACAAACAATTGTCCAGAAAAATGTTAATAAATAAAATCATAACACATCATTTAAGTGGACAATTATGCAATATGGTTACAGTATACAAAATATACATTATACTTTAAGACTGAGAAACGTTCCAAAATATTATTAGTGGCAAAGCTTAGATAATGGGGCATGGAAGTGTGCTTTAATATGTTCTTTTATCAACTTTACAAGTGTTCTGTCATACAGCTATTCTGATTTTAGCAAAGTTACTCACTTAATGCTGTTTTCTGGGCTTGGAGCAGGAGGTGAAGAAATGTGTCCCCTTTCCTCTACTAATAAAAATTATCAGCTTCATCTCCCCCATCCTTATCACTTCCTAAGGCTCTAACAGGCACATGGCTTTTGGCTCAAGGCTTTTCCTCCCTGTGCTGGATGTGGAATGATTAGCAGGGTTTGGTGGAAAGAGACAAGATGGGAACAGATTTGGCTGAGTTTACAAAAGCTGCTAATTATCAGAACCTAGGCTTCTTAAACCACTGGTGTCCTTGGCAGGAAATAGAAACAACTCTAATGTCTGCCTCTGAGAAGTACCAGCCTTTTTCTCTTCTCCACGAGGCCAGTAAGCAGGAGAACTAGAACACCCCAGTGGGTTGCATCTGCCTAACATGAGTCATGCTGTCCTTCTACCAGGGACCTGTCTCTGAGCTGCTATGTGGGCTGGTCTTCTGAGCTTCACAGACCGCCTGAGTTTTCCAGGGGTCTCAACTCCCACCTTACTTCTAGGTCAGACATTCTGTGTAGCAGAGCTATGCTTTGTGAGTAATTTTTAAAAGTTACAATATATAGGCTTTACTGTTTGAAAGTGAAATGTTTCACCTAGGGTAAACACAGGATAAAATGATCACCAAACATCCTGGAGGAAATGATGAAAAACTCAGAAGAAAAATAATATTATATTTTCTCTCGCGCTACATTTTCCATTCACCAACTAAAATATACTTTTTTTCCATAAAAGTTCACGCTGGGTATGTTTCTATGAAGAGTCATTTCATGCAGCCCACACATAAGATGACACTTTATTCAGTCAATCTGTTCTTAGGAACAATGTAAAAATATACGTGGTGAGGTTAACAATTTTCTTATTTGAACTCTGAACACCTAAGCTGAACACCCTCCCTCTTTAGATGTTTGAAATCCTTCATGTAAATGTTTAAATTTTTATAGCTAAGAAAATATATTTTATAATGTGACAAGATTTAAATATATTAGTCCCAAAATGTTTATTAAAGGAAAAGAGTGTTTTTCTTTATGTATGCAAAGGTTCTGAATATTAATACAAGATTGGGTCTTACTCATAGCATGTCTTATATTAATTTGTTTATCTCCAAATTTCTTCTACCCATTTCCCAACTTTTGCAAATGTTAGTTAAAAAAAAGCATTACCCACTTTCCATAAATGATGATAACATCAGATCTTATTCTGACTTACCGTATCATTTGAATGTTATTTTGATAATGATGCTTATAAGGGTGGAAGTGAGACAAATGTATTACCTCACAGAATTATCATTCTGCATTTATATCCCTTTAATTCATATAATTTAGAAAAATATATATTTCCATTTAGCTTCACCCACTAAAATAGCTAATCCAAAGACAAAAATTAGATAGTTTTTTAATACCATGAGAACAAAATCATCGCAGTATGACAGGGTGTGGCCACTGTCCAACAAATACTTCTTGTGCATAAAATAACTAGTTCTATGTCTAGTCTTTTATCATGGTCTTACTCTTCCGTAGTTGATTTTTCAATCTTTTAACTGTTTGCTATGTGTTATTATTATTATTATTTTTGGCTTGTGCATTACACAAACCTGTGCATTACCCAAACACTTTTTCTGGTATGTAACAAGAGCCATAAAAAATATTCCTTGTTGGATCCAGAAATTCCACCCCTAGAAAGATATTCTGAAAAAACAATCTTAAATGTGGGTAAAGCTATAGTCAGAAAACTTATCACTGCAGTATTTAAAATAGTAAAAAATGAAAATAAGCTAAATACTAAGACAGGCATGATTGAGTAAATTATAGTAACCTAGTTGATAAATTTTTTTATGTCAATTATCAATTATCAAAAAAATAATATAAAAGCAAGGAACATGATTGTCATGATTTCTATTTAAATAATTTTATTATAAAATAGTTTTGTTCAAGTAAAGAATTTCTGAAAAAAAGAAGAGACTAGAAGAAATATTGTTATCCAGTGGAAAAAACAGAATACATATTTGTATTTGTGATATGATTCCAATCACTTTTTTTAAAAGAAGTAAAGCAAAAATATCAAAATGTTGTCTTGCTATGGTTTCTTCTTTTGTGTGTTTATCAAATTTTATCTAATATAATTTATAATGAAAAATATATTTTAAAAATAAAGCATCACTTATTTTGTAGACAAAATCTCTTGTCTGATTTACAGAGGAGCCCCATGCCTAATTCCATCCTGTGATTTTTTTTTCTTTTTCTTTTCACTCTGTGTATTAAACATTGATTTTACTCTCAGTATCTCTCCCACATCTACTCCTCAGTCAAACGTTCATGGTCTTTGATACATGTGAGGCGTTTCTTGCTTTAAAGATGGGAAAACTAAGTTCTGAAACAAGTTAATTATTCATTTAACATCACCCAAGTAAATCCATAGGCTATCTAGAAAGGAAAATAGATGCTTCATTCATTTTTACCCCTGACCTTTGCTTTTTAAAAAATCCAAATCTCTGCAAAATCCTGTCACAAAGTTCACTTACTTGAAGTTGAGCAAACTGAATCAGGAAATGGAACAAGGAGGTTAAACCCAAGACACCTTCACAGGGAGCATTCTTTCATTCTTGGTACTCAGAGGAATCTGTAAAGAGTGGAAATCAGAGGACTGCTCCACGGTCTTGCAAGGTTGATAGGTATTTGGACTCTGCAGATGAGAAACTGAGGCTGGGAGAATTGAGCTAAATTGTTCAAGGTAACAGGGCTACTGACTAGCAGAACAGAGATTGATACCACAAATGGCCATCTACAAAAAGCCCAGACTCTTTCCCCTCATGATAGCATCACTGTGATGATAAAATGATGCAAACGTCACAGAAATGTGTGCTAGAAATGGAGGCATTACCTCTCCTCTTGCGACTTCAGGATCACCCATTTTCCTATGCCTCTCACAAACAGAACAGAGATGGTAACTGTAAAGTTTTGTGAAAAAAAAAAAAAAAAAAAAAAAACTAAACAAGAAACTGGTAATATCCTGTTACCATCTTCTTTCTAAAAATGTCTCAAATCTTTTGTTGTAGGGAAATTCTGATCTATGAGATGGTGCTTTAAATAAATGGGTCACTGGCCAGAGCTCAGAAATGTTTGCCATATGAAGAAGGTCATTTGGCATCTGTAGATATATTATTATTGTTATTTAATAATTAGTAGTAAATTACTGACAAAATTAGTATATTTAACATGTGTTTTTGAGAAAACAAGTGTTTATACAAAGTTACACCCCACGCCTACATTCTGCTTACTATTTTATCCAGTTCCAAAAGAATGTTTGGGGAGACACATTCTTCCTAGATTTAAAAAAGTGTACCTCTCAAGGGTAGGGGTTGTCTTACTCGATTCACTCTCCGTTTAGTAGTGAATGAGAGGGAATTTGGAATAGTGGGAGTCAGGTTCATTCTGTCATCGTTTCTGGTCCTGGCACTGTGCTGCTCCTGGCTCTGTGCTTATCCTTTCTGGGTGCCCCTCTTCTTACCTTTCTCCTCTGCCCCCTCTAAGTATGAGAATCATATTCTAACACTATACACCTGAGAGAGGACCTGATCTCGATGGCTGATTATTTTTAATGTGTATTTATTTATTTGAATTAGTAATACATCCACGTGGCTCACAACATAGAATATGTAAAGGGGGATTCAGTGCCACTTCCCTCCACCTGCTCCTTTCTGGGAGCCCCTGTCCCAGTCCCAGTTTTACTTTGCAAACTTAGAGGTTATGAAAGGCAAAAAGGAAAAAGGCAAGATGACTAGATTTCCTCTGAATGAAAGGGATTTATTCTAAGGTAATTATCTGTTCCCTTCATAGTCTCGCCATGCTTTCTGAAACTTTAAACAGCAACACTCAACTAAATTACTAACTAATCACAGTGCCTTTTCAAGAAATTTTGACTTTGAACTTACTAATGTGCAAAGGAAATGGTTCAGCCATTTCTCTAGAACTTGGTTGATAATAAGTTTTCTTTGGTCCCATTTATCATTAAAAGTGTTTGTTTGTTTGTTTGTTTGTTTGTTTTGCTGTTCCATAAAATAGAAGGGAAAAAAGAAAGATGTGTTTTGACTGCTTTAAGATTTTTATATCTTAGGCAAGGACAAAGTACACAAACAAAAACTTCAAAATGACCGTAATTTCTCTTCAGCTAATTCAATATTTGTAGTCCTTCTGATTACGATTGCTCGCTTCTGCATTTATTTATAAAGAAAGTGTGTTAAGCAAATGAACAGTAGTGTAAGGAGGACAGCTAATCACACAATTAAGATGTGTGTATGGCCCCATACCTGTTACATAGTAGGTGTCCAGCCACTGGTGTATAAAACGTCTAAATTATTAAAGCATGCTTGAAGCATGGCAATAGTAACCAAACACTTCCCACAAACCTTTAGATTTACAATGCAAATTAGAAATCACTTTAAAAAATTCTCTAAGGACTTTTTTTCCATGACAACTTTGGATTAATCTAAAAAATAGTACGTTATTGTGCAGCAACTGAGGAACACCACTCTCTTCTCTGGAGATTTATTGTGCAGAAAGTAGTGATCAAAATTAACTCAATTTATTTAGGAAATCAAGGTAATTATAACGGCTATCAGTCCCCCTTAGGAAAGGTTTAGGCTTTAAGTACACAACACAGGCCACACTCTTTGGATCATCACATACAGTCTAGCACTGGAGGTTGTTGTATTTATTTATTTATGGGTGAGGTTTTAATTCTTTCCTCTTCTACAATTAATTAGTTAATCAATACCATTCATTCACTTAGTGCACAGACATTCCCGCCAGGATGTAATGCTGTAGATCCACTGCCTGCCTTCGTGGAACACACAATCGCAGCGAAGACTGACTTTTAATAATCAGCAGGTGGTGCTTTTATGGCGCCTTGCTGGTCCCCTCCAGTCCAGGCGCCTGGGTTGACCTCAGGCGGCGACGGAGCCCGCGCCTGGGGTACCGCTCTCCCTGGCTTGTCCCGGCAGGGCGCGGTCAGCCGAGCAGCCGCCGTCGCTGCCCCCGCGCGTTCCCTCCCGCGCGGCCTTTAATTCTGCAGCTCCGACCACCGGAAATTAGCCGCCGGCAGAGCGGACCCGGCCCAGCTCAGAGGAGCGCGGCGTGGGGAGGGCGCGCCTGCCAGCCCAGTCGGGCGCCCGCGGGACGCGCCGCCTGCACCCTTCAGGCCGGGGGCTCGGCGCTCGCCCACCTCTTCCAAATTTAACCATTACCTAAATCCGAAGGGAAATGAGCAAACCTCTGGGATTGGGTGTCAAGGTATTTTCAGCCTTGTTGGGCGTATTTATCCCGAAGTGTTTCCACAACAAGCTATTTCGGGTCTGCGGGGCAGGTTTCGCTCTGCGGACGCCGCGGCCACTCGCCGGGCTCCAGGCCGGCGGCACCGCGGGCGGGTGATTCACGGCCCGGACCCGGGGGCGGCGTAGCCCAAGCAGGCGGCGGGGTTGGGTGTCTGTGTGTGTGGTGGTTGGGGGCGCGGGGGGGAGATGTGTATAAGAGACAGCCTACATTCTGCTTACTATTTTATCCAGTTCCAAAAGAATGTTTGGGGAGACACATTCTTCCTAGATTTAAAAAAGTGTACCTCTCAAGGGTAGGGGTTGTCTTACTCGATTCACTCTCCGTTTAGTAGTGAATGAGAGGGAATTTGGAATAGTGGGAGTCAGGTTCATTCTGTCATCGTTTCTGGTCCTGGCACTGTGCTGCTCCTGGCTCTGTGCTTATCCTTTCTGGGTGCCCCTCTTCTTACCTTTCTCCTCTGCCCCCTCTAAGTATGAGAATCATATTCTAACACTATACACCTGAGAGAGGACCTGATCTCGATGGCTGATTATTTTTAATGTGTATTTATTTATTTGAATTAGTAATACATCCACGTGGCTCACAACATAGAATATGTAAAGGGGGATTCAGTGCCACTTCCCTCCACCTGCTCCTTTCTGGGAGCCCCTGTCCCAGTCCCAGTTTTACTTTGCAAACTTAGAGGTTATGAAAGGCAAAAAGGAAAAAGGCAAGATGACTAGATTTCCTCTGAATGAAAGGGATTTATTCTAAGGTAATTATCTGTTCCCTTCATAGTCTCGCCATGCTTTCTGAAACTTTAAACAGCAACACTCAACTAAATTACTAACTAATCACAGTGCCTTTTCAAGAAATTTTGACTTTGAACTTACTAATGTGCAAAGGAAATGGTTCAGCCATTTCTCTAGAACTTGGTTGATAATAAGTTTTCTTTGGTCCCATTTATCATTAAAAGTGTTTGTTTGTTTGTTTGTTTGTTTGTTTTGCTGTTCCATAAAATAGAAGGGAAAAAAGAAAGATGTGTTTTGACTGCTTTAAGATTTTTATATCTTAGGCAAGGACAAAGTACACAAACANGGCGCGGGGGGGCGCGGGTAGCCCGGCCCAGATGGGCGGGGAAGCCTCCTCGGAGCTGGACGCTACCAGCCCCGGCGCTCCAGTCAATCTGTGTCCTGAATCTGTGACTTCTTCTCGCTGCGGAAGTCTCCCAGGAGCCAAGAATAGTTCTTTTTCTTTCGAGTCATTTCTAGTGTCCGGGTGTTTGGGCCCTCTGGGTCTCCCCATCTCCTACCGTCCCACAGAGGGAAAAAAAAAAACGGAGAGAGCCGCGGGGGAGGGCGCTAGGAAGGCCGGGCCCCTTGTCCACCTCCTATACACCCTTGCGCAAAGGAGGAGCGCGCCCTGCCGCCCGACTGGGGCTTGGAGGTGGGGAACGGGGGGGCGGGTCTGACAGGGCTAAGCGAGCTACTCCTTAACGCTCAGGAAGTGAAGCTTGTGGTTTTGGGGGCTGAGCTCGGAAGGAGATTTAAAAAAAGAGAGAAAGAGAGACAGCGCGGTCTCTCCCGAAAGCAACTCAGTTTGAAAACTCGGAGCGCTGTGCCCGCGCCCTGACCCCTCAGGTAGGTCCGCTGCGCCTCTCTCCCTGGCGGGGGCGGACGCGGGAACTGGCACGGCGCTGGCGCTGCGGGGAAGACCGCAGGGCGCTACCGGCTTCCCACACGAGGTCGGCCGCAGCTTGGGAGCCAAAAGTGCTGTATCCTCTTGGTCCCCGCGCGACCCATACGGAGGGGCTGGGGATCTGGCTCAGAGGACGCACGCCAGGCAGTTTGGTGGTTCTGCGAGGGAGCGGGATCCACAGGAAAGGAAACATCTGGTGGGGAGACGGCGGCAGCTGAGCTCTCCAGCTCCCGCCATCCCAGGCCCTGGCTGCGAAGAGTCTCTGCCGGCCCGCGTGCGCCGAGGGGACCGCCCCACCCCCTCGGCCGCCAGCTGCTGCGAGAGGTCTCCTTCCCACGCGATCAGCCCTTGGTCCTACTACCGCTCTACCCAGTCCACCCTCCCGGGAACGGACGGAGCCTGCCAGGCTGATAGAGAGGCGCGCGGCTGTGGCCCGAGTCGGGAGGTTGCTTGCGTGCCTCCTTGATCCCGCGCTGTTCCAGCCAGTCCAGACTCGGCGGCGGTGGGGACAGCTCACCCCTGCATCCCCGCCCCACCCCCGTCCCGCTCCGCCCCGAGCCGCAGCAGGGCCCCTCGGGACATTTTCACCCTCGTTTTCCTTTTCCTCCGAGTTTCATAGCTGTTTAAGAAATTAAGTTTTGGCTTTGTAGGATCTTAAGTAGACAGCCGACGGAGCAGCGGCTCACGCCGGGGCTCGGAGATAGCTGAACTGACAGTCGTTCGCCCTAGGGCAGCCGAGCACCCTGAAGCCTCCTGAAGCCTCCTGAAGCCCCGATCCTAGGGGCTGGCCCGGACACGGGAGGGCGGCACCCTCACCCCTAGGGGCCTTCTGGCGTTTAGGACACGGGAAACATCACTTGGGACTCAGCTATACGTCCTAGCGGTCTTTTTTTCTCAAGCCTATCCTGTTCTTCCTCCGGGGAAGGGGACATGGCGGGGTCGTGAGAATCCGTCTTGACTCCGGAGCGCCCACCGGCTGACTTTAGACCCTGTCCTGCGTCTTGCCCTGGGAGCCGCATGACTCCTAGGCTGGCAGAATAAACCGGGCAAAGCCCAAGGATGACCCCTGTCCCGGCCCGGGATCCCCAGCGCCCTTGTGTCTCGACTAACCAAGACAACCGAGAGCTGCCGTGGCCCAAGAGCCTGCAGCTCGCTCGTGAACCCGGCCCCCATCGCCTTCACCCAGAGAGAAAGGCATGTTCGTTTTCCCCGGACCTCCTAGCCCTCCTAGCCCCGCCCCCGGGGCGAGCCCCGGGCAAGAACCGTAGGCGCTGCCCCGCCTCCCCCGCCGAGCTCAGGTTTCGACCCCGGGATTAGGTGAACTGATTGTGGGGGTTAATGAGAGCCGAGGAGCGGGCACTAACTCCCTCCCAGGCCCGCGAGCCCGGACGCCGGCTCTCCCGCTGCTGCCAGAGCAGCCTGCGCTCTCTCCTCGTGCTCAAAAAGGTGGGTTCCCTGCGGACTCCTGGACACCGTGCGTTTCCCAGCCGTCGCGCACGAATCCGGCTGGACTTTCCCCAGGGAGAGGTTTCTGGTGAGCCCAGTGGAAAGTGCTTTTCCGAGACTTGGTTAGGTCTCCATGGTCCAGTGTGTCTTGCTCGGATACCTGATTCTTTTCTGCGCACCCGCGTCGCAACTTTTCCCCTGCGTGGGGGCACGAGTCAGTGGCGTTCAAGATCACCGGGAAGCGAGTTTTTCCCGGGACTTTGCTTGGTCCTCTGCCACCTGCTTCCTTACCTTCCTGCCTTCTTTCTCCGGCCTTTGCTTCTCCCTAGTCCTTCTGCTGCAGTTCCCCCGACACTGCCTCTCAGCCAGCCGGAGCCCTCTCTCCCCAGACCCCTTTTCACTACAGTCTGTGAGCCTGCTCTTGGAGGCTAGGCTCTTTGCCCCAAGCAGGTTCGCGACCGTCTACACATTCCCCTCCCCGCCCCACTAAATTTATTGGCGCGTCTACTCCTTTCTCCCCAGACAGAAAGCAGATCCATATAGGCAGTGTGTGGTCGAGTTGGGGTAACTGGCCTGCTGGGGACTTCAGCTCTCCAAGAGTTTGATACCACAATGAGTTTTGCTAGGGAAGGGGAGGGGCCGAGGGGCGTGGGCAGGGCAGAAGGAAGAGGCCTGCGTCGGAGCCCGGAGACGGGTTGAGCTACGGTGGCAGTAGCGGCGGGCTCGCGCCACCTGTCCGAGTGCCACCTGGTGAGCGCGGCGCAGCGGGGCCAAGCCCCTCCTCCCGGGGGCCTTCCTCCCTCCTCCCTCCTCCCTCCTGCCTGCCCGAACGCTCTCTCGGCTCCGCTGCCCAGTCCCGGGGCCCCGGAGCGTGCTGACCCGCGCGTTTCCACCCTGTTCTCTCGCAGGTCTCCGCCTGGCTGGGGCTGACGGCGGCTCCAGCGACCCTTGGAGAGGAGCGGGGAGCGCGCCCGACCACCATGCCGCGTTCGTTCCTGGTTAAGAGCAAAAAAGCTCACAGTTACCACCAGCCGCGCTCCCCGGGACCTGACTATTCCCTCCGCCTGGAGAATGTACTGGCGCCAGGCGGAGCAGGTGCGGGGAGGGCGCGGGCCGGGAGGGACTGCTCCCGGGGCCGTAGACTCTGCGTCCCGCCACGCCATCTCCCAGGAACCGGGGGAAGGGTTCTGAAACCCCTTTGCTGCCTTTTTTTGCTACCCACCGTTTGGGTTCCTTTCGGGCTCGTCGCCTAGGTTGCCAAGGCCTCCCTGCTCTCGCCCCTGGATCCGGGAGGGCTCAGGCAGGCCAGGTCTGGGGAGAGCTGAGAGAGCCCAGGTGCCACCATCTGGGGGGACGCACTTCAGAACCATCGGGCCCAACCAGACCCAACCTGAGACCCTCTCCGGCCTCCTCTCCGCAGACGGCACCTCGAGCACAGGCGGGGCGAAGGCGGAGCTCCGGGGCCGTGTGTCCCCCGAGTCTCAGCTGACCGAAGCCCCCGACAGAGCCTCCGCGTCCCCTGGCAGCTGTGACGGCAGCGTGTGCGATCGGAGCTCGGAGTTTGAAGACTTTTGGAGGCCTCCGTCGCCTTCTGTGTCTCCAGGTAGGGACCTGTTGGGGACTCCGGGGCCCGAGGTCGGAGGCGGGGGCAGAGACCCCGCGCTGAGCAATGAACCCGCGCGGCTTTGGGCACAGAAGTGCCAAATCGATGGCGGAGAATCTTTCCGAGAGGAGGGATTTGTTCTTGGTTCCCGAGGGGAGGCACTGGCTTCTCTAGGCCAGCGTCAGCCTGCCCGCGGGGGTCGGCTGCTTAGATCTCAGGCGGCGGGACCTGGGCTGTTCATCCCTAACATTCATTGGCACGGAGCCGATGGGCGAAAGAAAATAAATGAGTCGTTTCTTTGGGCAGCAATGTTGACATTTCGTTATCTGACCAGAGATGATTGTTTACAAAAAGCCAGGATTCCAGAATACAGACCCCTCCCCGAGTCTCAAACAGAGACCTGGGCAGTCAGTGAAAAAAGAAGTGTCGTTGCCTTTAAAAATTAAGCTCGTTTCCGCGGCGTTGGGCCTGGCAGAGATGGGGCCCCAAGCCGGACAAAAATCTCGGTCCCTCGCTAGGTCTTCGCAGGCGCAGATGGGGGCCGACTTAATTTTTCGTTCTGCCAGGCTGGCCTGGCGTTGGGGACCAGTGCTTGTTGGTTTCATTTCCAGCCAGCAATCGAGTTTCGCGCAAACTGAGTGACTTGCACGTTGGGTGGGGGCGAGTCTCCGGTTCCGGCGGAGGGGCATGGAGAGCGCAATACTGGGATTCTGCTAAGGACCGGTTATTTCCAGATTTCATTTACCAGTTTTAAAAGATACCCCCAACCCCATCCCACACTCAGTGTGTGGACCCGGCTAAGAGAGGGCGTCTGGGAATAGGCCACCGGAGGGTCTTTCTTGGCTGTGCTGGACACCGCCCCGCAAGGACTGGGCGCCGCCGGAATCTCCGACGGAAACTCGAAGTGAGAAGCCACTTCTCACTGAAGTGGCTAGCCTGAGCTGGATCTGTTCACAGAACTGCAGTGTCTGTGGACAGATCTGTAAATCCGTGTGCACTTAGGGGAAAGTGTATATTAGTAGCTGGTTTTAGCAAAATTCGCAGGGGTGGAAGTGCAGAAGGCCGCTAATTCGGAAAGTTGTTCGTCTTGCAGGTGGTGGCTAAACCTTCAATCCTAAATTATTCTCTAAGAAATTCGTGTTTTGTTTTCTTTTTGCCCCCTGTCAAACTATGATAGGAATGGGAACGGGGAGTATTTTGGCAAACAAATCAAGCCCCAGACCCCCTTCCTGCTGCCTCTTCGCTACCTGACAACACTGGATATTTAATAACATTGAGAAGTGCTTACACCTTCCCGTTTTTTTTTTTTTTCTCCCAGACACAAATGTCTCGGATAGGTCGGGCCATATTTTATTGGTCCTCGTCTCCCTCCCTCCTTATAGATCCCAGGAAAGAAAAAGGACGGAGTGGGAACACGTAGGGGCCGGGAGAGCGCCGGCGCTGGGCCCTCTGCCCGCAGGCTCGTCCAGGTCCGGAACAGTGGGCACTTTCTCCTCCGGCACAGCTCGGGTCTGCTCCGAACGTTTGTAAAGCACGGCGCGCCCTTCTCTGCGCGGCCGCTAGATGTGCCGGTCCAGTCTAAAAAGACCCTCTTAACGTCGTGCGCTTCGGCTGTCCTGGCACAGAAAGTCCTCGCCCGATGTCATTTTAAGTTGCTGTGTGCTGTCTTGTCGCCTCCAGTGGTTCTCGGAGGCCCCAGCGACCTGGCCAGGGTTTGAGCCTGGAGGCATCCCTGGCACCCAGCGCAAGGCCCGGCGCCCCGGTGCCCCAGGGATGGGTGCCTGGCAGTTCCATAGACACACCGACCGGTTGACCTGACCGGACGCCTTCTTGTGCCTCCACAGCCTCGGAGAAGTCGGTGTGCCCGTCGCTGGACGAAGCTCAGCCCTTCCCCCTGCCCTTCAAGCCGTACTCGTGGAGCGGCCTGGCGGGTTCCGATCTGCGGCACCTGGTGCAGAGCTACCGGCCGTGCGCGGCCCTGGAGCGCGGTGCCGGCCTGGGCCTCTTCTGCGAGCGCGCCCCGGAGCCAGGCCATCCCGCGGCCCTGTACGGCCCGGAGGGAGCTGCGGGCGGCGCGGGGGCCGGGGCGCCCGGGGGAGGCAGCGCAGGAGGCGGAACTGCCGGCGGCGCGGGCCTGGGGCTCTTCGGCGACTTCGGGCCCGCGGCGGCAGGACTGTACGAGCGGCCGGCCACCGGCGGACTGTACCCGGAGCGCGGCCACGGGCTGCACGGCGACAAAGGCACAGGCGTCAAGGTGGAGTCGGAGCTCCTGTGCACCCGCCTGCTGCTGGGCGGCGGCTCCTACAAGTGCATCAAGTGCAGCAAGGTGAGGCTCCCGCGCGCCTGGCTTGACCGGCCCCGCGCCCGCGCCCCCCGGCCCGCGCCCAGCCGGCGTCCGCGCCCCTCGGCCCCTCTCAGCGGCCCTCTCCCCGGCCCCACCCGCCTCAGGTGTTCTCCACACCGCACGGGCTCGAGGTGCACGTGCGCAGGTCCCACAGCGGCACAAGACCCTTTGCGTGCGAGATTTGCGGCAAGACCTTCGGGCACGCGGTGAGCCTGGAGCAGCACAAAGCCGTGCACTCGCAGGTAAGCGCGGGGCGAACGGCCGCGCGCCGCCCTGCTCAGGTTTTCGCGTTCGGGGATCTCCTGCTTCTCTGTGCGACACCGGATGCTCTCCGCCTGGCAGCTTTCGCCTTGGACTTACCCCGAATGCCCCCAGTCCCCCTCTGCCACGTCCCCTGGCTCAGACGTAGGCGTGGAGAGAGAGGTCGGGGGTGGCCTGCCTCGAGGCAGCCCTGGAGTTCGGTGTCACATTGTTTGTGAGACTCAGGAAAGTGATCTTGATCATTACTTTGGGTCTGAGGAAGGCTTGTATGCACTCTTGCAGGTGATATGTCAGATGTGTTAGCTCTGTTTCTTGGCCTCTTTCTTTTCACCAAATGGCTGATACTTAACCTGCCTTGACCTCTCCGGGTTGAAAAGGAGGAATCTCAGCTCATTTAGAGCATCCAGTATTTGTCTCGCTATTCTTTCATTTATTCATTTGTAAATATTTGTTGCTCAACTTCCAGGTACTAGGTCCTTGAGAATCCAATAACACACCACCTTCCTGACAGGATACCCTCACAGAGATTATGCTTTAGCTGAGAGGGTAGATAACCAAATAAGTACACTAGTGATGATGACAGCAGAATACTTATTTACAAACTCATTTGCTAAAAAGTATGCTGTCTCCTTCAACACCCACATTGGGTGGGGATGAGATGGGGGAGGAGCATCTCAAGAGATTGAGGTCTAAGCCTCCTGTTGAGGAGGGTGGAGAAGTGTTTGTAAATGGGTGTCAAAAAAGCAGGGTGGGGATACGGTTTTGCCAAGGGGTGTGGAAGGTTGTGGCTGAAAAGTGTTTGGGTCGAAAAAATGTTAAAGGGGTAGAGGATAAGAGCAGAAAGGGTGGAGGCTGGAAATAAACTGGGAGGAGAGAGGATAATGGAGCACCCTATGTGGATGGAGAGTCTGAAGGAGGGGACAGTCCTGGTTTGGGGGATTTCAGGGTCAGTTGGTGGTGAGGAGAACGGCAGCCTAGACGATTGCAATAGGAATGCCACATCTTTCTCTCTGCAGGAACGGAGCTTTGACTGTAAGATCTGTGGCAAGAGCTTCAAGAGGTCATCTACGCTGTCCACACATCTGCTCATCCACTCAGACACTCGGCCTTACCCCTGTCAGTACTGCGGCAAGAGGTTCCATCAGAAGTCAGACATGAAGAAACACACCTTCATCCACACTGGTGAGCGAAGGCCTTTGACTTGTAGGAAACACCTGGTGAGGGGTGGGACTGGGGGGATGGTGGTGGAGGTCCAAGTGTTTCTTCCTGAGGCCAAGGTAATTCACCTCCTCTGTGATATTCTTGCAGAGAGTGGTGGTGGGCGGGACCTCCCAGAAGAAGTTAATCACTGCAGTGAAGAAAACTGAGGAGGCAGATTCTCTCAGATTCATGTACATACATGGTTCTCCACAGAGTCTTTGAATTGGGGTTATATCTGAAGAACCATTCAGCAGGTCAACTGCAAGTTTCCTATCCTTGCAAAGAATATTTTCCTCTATGTTAGCAGCTGCTCCAACTTCTTTCTGCTCTAGGTGAAATATAAAGTTCCAGGTCCTTTCAGAGCATTGCTCTAAATGTTTACCTAGAGACTGAGATTTTCTCTAGGGCTACCACCCAGCCTTTTCGGGGGGAAGGGTCTTATGTGCGACCTCTTGGCTTCATTTTTAGGAGTCTGACAACTTATTCTGATTGAGCAGGGGAAAAAATGGTAAATATTACTAGGCTTTTTCAGCTAAGCACTTTTAAAATGGAGTATCTCATTTTATGCTCACAACAACTCAGGGAAATGAAGACTATTCCTTATCCCCATTTTAGAGAAGAACAAATATAAAGTGAGGCACAGAAGGGTTAGATACTTTCTCAGAGTCATATTGGTAGCAAGTGGTAGATCCAGGACTTAAATTCAGATCTGTCTGCTCTCAAGTGTCTATGCTCTCTACCACTGTTTATTATATTCTATTTTCAAACTCAAAAGGATTGGTGGATATAGAACTCCTCTATTTACTTATTGTCCTTTTTAAAATATAAGCAAGTTTGTCATAATAATGATTCTTTACTTATTATAATGTTTCATAACATACCAAATGGTTTCAAATCTATCTCTTCATTCGATTCTTACTGCTGTCCCATAAAGTAGAAGGAGCTGCTCTTACTATCATGAAACTCAGAGAGATGGAATGATTTACCAAAGTTCAAACTGGAAGTAAGTCATCAGGTTGTGGAATGCTCTGGCTTCCAGTCCTGTATTTTAAATTTTTGGTTTTGTGTAGGTGACAGTTTTAATGCTAGGAGCACTCTCTTTAATAATCAACAAGATATTTACATGAGAGCCAGAATTTTATTTCAGAATATGAATACTGACTTAATTTGCAGTGCCTTCCAAACAATCACCATTGATGTTTTTAAATATGCTTGGGCAGTGTAGATGCCCCCATCAGAAAACCCAGAAACAATATCCTACTTTAATCATGTTCTCTTGCCTAAAATTTCCATGCAACTCACTCCTTTTGAGTAAAGGTATTCAAGATGCTTACCAAAATGCAACTAGGATCTTGACTGAGTGAAACATTAAGCCTTTATCAAACATTTACATTATAGCTAGAATTTGTTTCTCAGATTTGTTTGACCCTAAAGGGATAGATAAGTTTTGATGAGTGGTTCCTTATCAAGGAAATCTGAAGCACAAAGATAGAAAGGGGCATAGCAAGAGGAACAGAGAGTTCCTCAAAAACAAACTTCATCTATTTTGCATTTTTTCCAAGGCCAAACCTGACAATAATGCCATGCTGAGGCTATTTGAAAACATCATACTGCTTTTCCAAATGTTAAACTGCACATGGATTAGGGAGGAAAAGGAGCACTTTTCTATCTGTTATTTATTAATCTATGGTGAAGGAGCTGTTGGTATATAAAGAATCCTGTGATTAACCTCATTAAAAAAAAGTAAAATCAAGATAGAAAAGGATCAGCTGCCTTAAGAAATAACTTTGTGACCCAGATGTGAATTTTTTAAAAATAAGACTTCGAGAAATACCCATCCTTCAGATACATTCTGTTGTCCTCCAAGGGCAAGAAATAAGGCAGCCTCATTGGTCCACACAGACCAACACTGACTTGGAAATTCAGATTTGAAAACTTCCTCTCCATTAGAACAGAGTCACATGGTTTGAAAGACAGCACCCCACCCCCCTACTGCCCTTGTGCTGAACATCTGCTGTGGGGAGCTTTCTACTTCTGAAGTCGGGGGTGTCCTCCCAGGGTGGATTCAGCTGCAATTCTGGGGAGGGCACGTGGCCTGTACTCTGTTTCCGTTTAGCAGGAAACGGTTTGAGGCCTCCGGCTGGGAACCCCCATGCAGAAAGTCTCCCTTCCACCTGGTGCACCTATGGCTTCTCCGGCCTTGCATTGCCACACTCATCACCCTCCAGACTGCTCAAAGGCCTTAGACTGTGGTGTAGCCAGCTGCTGCCAAGATCCTGTGGGTCACTGTGAGTCCCCGCTAGCTTTATCGTGGACTCACGCTTGCCCCTCTCCCTTCCATCCCTGTAGGCGAGAAGCCCCACAAGTGCCAGGTGTGTGGCAAGGCATTCAGCCAGAGCTCCAACCTCATCACCCACAGCCGCAAGCACACAGGTTTCAAGCCCTTCGGCTGTGACCTGTGTGGAAAAGGCTTCCAGAGGAAGGTGGACCTCAGGCGGCACCGGGAGACGCAGCATGGGCTCAAGTGAGCAGCGGGCCTCATTCGCATGCGCAGTCATACAACACTACGGAGGGCAGCCTCCCCACTTCACACCAGCCGCTTCTGCAGATGTCTCTGGGGTGATACCTTTTCCCTTTCCTCCCTGGAACTGCCAGAGGAGATAAGTTACCTTTTCAACGTGGAGGGGGAACCAAATGACTCCCTGGGCAGGACTCGCCAAATAGGCTTCTCTACACCTGAAGACTCCAAGTGGAGAAGAAATCAGCTAAAATCTTCAGCCTGATAGTCCTTCCCATACCCAGACCTGTTCCACAGATAGAAAGTCTCTTGGGTTTCTTCCCTTCTTTTCCTTTCAGACCCCAGATACTTGTGTGGAAGAGGAGGAATCATCTCTTACAAGATAGATACATATTAATGTTTTTATCTGGAATGAAGAATGAGTGTTATTTTTTTCCTTCCGGGGAGTTTGTTGACCCCTTTTTGTTGGGTGCTGCCTATAAAGCTTAGAGGAATTGTTTCTTGCATTTGAAAATTGGTTCAGAAACTGATTTGGGAAGGGAATTTCATACTTTTGAAATGACAAAAAATGCACTGTAGAGCCTGCCCAAAAAGAAGCAGAAGGAAAGAGGGCTTGGTGAGAAGAGATTCAAGGTTCTCCCACCAGGAGACTTGCGAAGGCTCCTTCAGAAGAGCGGAAGCGCGCAGTAATGCCTTTGGGCAAGGCTGTCATCCGTTCACTCAGCAAATGTCCATTGCTCACCCGTTACCATGGTATCAGGCACTCTGCTGGGTACTGGGGAGCCAGAGAGTCAAGTCTCAGGCTCTGTCCCTGACCTGCATCTCCAAGTAGCTGGGTCTGTTCTTCCCCACAAAGCAATTCGGAGAAGATAAAACAGGATCTTGAAACTTCCCTTCAGGTCGTTTGGATTTTATCAAACATAAATGAAAAATAGCTGAATAGATACTTCAAAGATTCATGTGTAAATTAAGTTTTTTTATTGTTAAGCTGATATTTTTAAGATGTCTAAGCTATCAGGCATGTGGGAATGAAGGCTCTGTCTTCAACTCTTTTGAACCCTCCATGTATACCACAGAGGAAAAAAAAAAGTGGTGTTTTTACTTTGGTGTAAATGTTTTTAGATCTTTTGGAGTGTATTATGTTTGTTAATACATATTTATTAGAGTAATGTTTAAGTTAATAAAGTATTAAGACTCATATATTGCTTTTCATTTAGGCAAGGAATTTGGGAACGACCTTTGTTTTGGTCTTTATGGGGAGTTGGTACTGAAGGACACTGGAGTTAAATATAAAGCAGATAAGGCAACATCCAAAAGAGCAAAATCCAGTAGCTCTGGTTTTCATGTGGTTTTTTTTTTTTTTTTTTTTTTTCCATTCTGTGCCTGAGCACCTTCTTTCTTAACAGAAAAGCTAGGGTTACAAAAGTAAGCTTCTACCTTGCCAAGTCCCTGATATCCCACATGTATGTGCTCGGTCGCTCAGTGTGTCTGCGTCTTTGCAACCCCATGGATCGTAGCCCACCAGGCTCCTCTGTCCATGGGATTTTCTGGCAAGAATACTGGAGTGGGTTGCCATTTCCTTCTCCAGGAGTTCTTCCCTACATGTTTATGGGCTCTTTATTCTGAGAGTTTCAGGATTTTTTTTTTTTTAACAGGCCAGAAGGCTCCTTGATGAATAAAGACATTAGGAACTTTAGAGATTGAGTCAGTCATGACCCTGTCACCAGCATACCAGGTGACTTGGACAAAGCGTTTGACCTTCCAGATACTGATTTTGTCCACCATAATAACGAAGATATGATTCTGTCATCACAGTCCAAACCTGACTCCTTCTCTGGAGATTGGAGGGAAAGAAGTATCTGAGATTGATTAGCTACCTCTCCTAAAACAAGTTGTAAATCTGGAGACTGATGAGAGGCAGTAGAATTGGGATCTAGGTTATTTCTGGCTCTGTCCCACCTATGGGAATTTCTGGCATAGATCAGTCTTTGAAAAGAATGAACCCAGAATAAGCTTCTGGCCTAAATCCCAACTACCTGTACTCTTTCTAGTACTTGGTCAAGGTAGTGCACAGCCCACGGTGACTGTCAGCAGATTGTCCATTTCTGTTCAAATCAGTTTCACCCATACTGGTATGTGCCTGGCACTCTTCTAGGTGTTGGGGATTCAGCAGTGAACACAATGTCCTGTGGAGCTTTGTATATTTGGTAAGTGCTGAATCTTCAACTCCCAGAACAGTGCCTGGTACATAGTAGGAGATCAATCAATATTTGCTGAGGTGGTAAGTGAATAAGCAGAGAAAATAAACTCCTGCTTCATCCTGGCTGCTCTGCTCTCTCCAGCAGAAAGGGAGGAGAAATCGCTTGAGGGCCAAAGAAGCAAATAGAACACAGAGGACTCTCTCTGGGTTGGAGAGAACAGAGGGGGCTTTGATCATGCTTTTCTCTCGTCTCTCCAAATCTCAGTGCTTCGCTATCCTTGCTTGGTTTTCAAGACTGTATCTTTTCATGTCAGTATACTCTCATTCAAAATTGAAACATGTGCACTCTAGGGCAGTTTAGGATAATTTTCCAGAACCATTAGGTGAACAGCTACAGCATCTAGGAACCTCTTTCTAGTGTCCTGGGAAACAAGGTTCCCAGTGAATAAAGATCACAGAATGACCTTCTCACAGAATTCACAGTGCACACTGGTTGCTAATTTCTAACTTGGTTTGAAAAGTAAAGAAGCTACATTGTCGGGTAAGTAGAACTGATTGAAATCTAGTGAACTGCTCTGTCCTGTGCTCCCATTATGACTCTTAGAACTTTGGTCCATTTTTATAACCTATATGCAATAAATGTGGAATTTAATTTGATGTTAATAGTATGCATTTTTATGGGAAAAAACATATCTTGATATCCTCAGCTCAGAATCAAAACAAATTACTGTGCCTGTTACTGTGTGAAATTTGAAGATTGCAAATATCTCTCTTAATGTTATTACTTGACTCCATTAAAAATAGATTGTGAATATTCCATGTCACATTATTCATGAAGCAGGCCCTCTGTCTTTTGTCTGCGGGAGTAACAGTAGAAAGGGTAACAAGAGACACCCGAGCACACCTTTGTTTCTTTCACTAAATTTTTAATAACACCTCCAGCTAGCCAGTTGGTGAAGCTCAGCTCTTGCATAAAAGTGGAAAAGCACAGCTATCTCAGAGAAGACCAACTCTTTCAGTAGCTAATTTGAGTTTGTGTTCATCTACACCAGAGATGATTAAATTACCTATCAGGTGTGCTGAGCTATCAAGATTCAGGCCACGTAAAAGGTGAATTTCATCTGATTGATTTGAAACAAATGAAACAATTGAGTTTTCAAAGCCCCGCCTTAATTAAAGGCATAGCGAAGTATCACTCTGGGTGGGTTCTTAACTGCCATTGCCCTTGAAAACTGGGTGTTGAGAGTGATTTTTTTTTTTTCATTTTAAGTGTCAGTAGTGATTTGATCTGTTCATTTTGTCATGTGCCTGTTTAACCTGATTATTTAACAGAAAGAAATAAATTCAGAGTAAGGCCAAAAATGACTTGATTGCTTTTTTTGTGTATTTCTAGAGCACTATTTAAATCTCTCCTGCTCTGTTATTTTGGAGAAGGCAATGGCACCCCACTCCAGTACTCTTGCCTGGAAAATCTCATGGACAGAGGAGCCTGGTGGGCTGCAGTCCATTGGGTCGTTAAGAGTCGGATGCGACTGAGTGACTTCACTTTCACTTTTCACTTTCATGCATTGGAGAAGGAAATGGCAATCCACTCCAATGTTCTTGCCTGGAGAATCCCAGGGACAGAGGAGCCTGGTGGGCTGCTATCTCTGGGGTCGCACAGAGTCAGACACGACTGAAGCAATTTAGCAGCAGCAGCAGCTATATTATTTCTGAAGTAAAAATTTCTCAGTTATGTATGTAATATATTAATTCAACATTTCATTCATTGAGTTTTTTTAAAAGGAATATCATTGTTAATTTTTTAGTGCTCATTTCGTCTACCCACATGTGTGTGTATATTTATGTATTTTTTTATCCTGTGATCAGTTTATGTCTACATAGCGCTTTTATTTATTGATTGATAATATGGACACATATTTGCTCAAAATAGAAATATTTATGTTTAACAATGAGAATTTTAACATTTTATGGTTAAGTTTTATTGAAGTCATTTATTAGGAATTTTATCAGTCATTAAGACAAAGTATTTTCCGAAGTTTTATTTCAAAGTTATTCACTTCTTAAATAAAACATTTCAATCGCATGGGAAATTAAAGAGACTAATACAATAAACATCAGTGTTCCCGTTGTTCTGCTATATTTATTTCAGATTTTATTTTAAAATAAAATATTACAGACATGGTTCAGTAACTTCTAGAATATGTTTTTACCTAACCCCAGTCCCTTTCCTGTCTCATCAGAGGCATCCACTATACCAGAATTGGTACAATATCATCACCATGAATATTTATATACCTTTACTTGTACAGAGTCCCATGAAAAACATGTGGTACTGTTAGGAATATTTTAAATGGTGTCATAGTGTATATAACCTGCGTCTTCCTTTTTTTCCCCTTAGTACTTTGTTTTTTGAGATTTATCCATGTTGATACATACAGTTTTGTTCAGTTAACTGCTGCATATAGGATTCATTGTATGAATACACGATGATTAATTAGGTATTCTCCTGTTGAGACAGTTTTGGTTATTTCCAGTTCTCTCCTATCACAAACAATTCTGATGCAAGCAGCCTTTTACATATGTTCTTGTGAAAGGGATTCTTCAGGTTAAGTTCCTGGAATGGAAATGCTGGATATGTCAGTTCTCCCAATTTACATTCCCATCAATAGTATGAGAGAATTCCTGTTGCTCCACATTTTACTAATACTTGGTATTTTCAGACTTTAAAAATGTTTGCCAATTGGGTGGACGTGAAATGTTAATGTAATTTGCATTTCCTAATTCCTAGTGAGGTTGAGAATCTTTTTGTAAGTTTTTTGGCCTCACAGGTTTCCTTTTCTGTGAAATGCCTGTTAATGTACTTTGTCCATTTTTTTTTTTTGATTGGGCTGCTTCTTTTTTATAAATTAATTTTTCTGTGTTCTAGATACCACTATTTTGTTAAGTTTAATATGTCGCACATGTCTCCCAGACTGTAACTTGCATTTATTTTGGTTGAAGAGAGAATTTGTTTGTTTTCGTCTTTGTGTTTATGTTTTTAAATGTATTTGTCTTTTCCTTAATGGCTTATGCTTTTTATGTCTTAATTAAGAAATCCTTCCCTAATTGGTGATCATAAGCTTATCCTCTATATTTTCTTCTAAAAATGTTGAAATGCTTAGCTATAATATTAGCTTTTTAACCCACTTATATATGTATGATGTGAAATAAAATCTAATTTAAACACTTTTTTCCTACATGAATAACCAATTGCTCCAACAGATTTATTTATTGCAGATTACATCCTTTTCCCTCCAATTGCAATACCATCATATGTATTGATGTTTTGCCATCATATGTCAAATTCCTCTTTCTACATAGTTCTGCTCTGGGCTCCCTGATCTGTTCCATTGGTCATTTTGTCTATCTCTAAGCCAAAGCCATGGTGTCTCAATTAAACTTGTAATAAACTCTTATAGTTAGTAAGGAAGGTTTTCCTTTCATCTATTTCATCCTCCTATGGAATATCTTGGCTACCTTTGGTCCTTTGCTCTTGCTTGTGAAAAACTCAATTGGAATTTTTATTTATACTGCAGTTACTATTTAATTGGGAAGAAATGAAACCATTTTGATGTTGATGCTTCCCATCCATAAATATAGTATATTGCTTGTTTTTAAAGTTTTCTTTTATGTCTTTCAATAACCCTTTATAATTTGGGGCATAATTTTCTGTCTTTCTTTGGTTCACTTCTTTCGTATTTCTTTTTTAAAATTGTACTTTCTAACTGCTGCTGGTGTATTGGAACAAAATTATTGTTTTTGTATGTTGATCTTATATTCTGCAATTTTGTGAAACCTTCTTTTTTTAATATTTATTTTGTTTATTTATGTAATTGGCTGCCCCGGGTCTTGGTTGCGGCCCAGGGGGTCTTCCTCCTGCATGGAACTCTTACTTGTAGCCTGTGCGATCATTCCCTGACCAGAATCAGACCTCGGCCTCAGCCCCCTGCACTGGCAGTGTGGCGTCTTAGTCACTGGGCCACCAGGGAAGTCCCTAAACCTTCTTTATAGTTTGTTGCAGATTATTTTAGATTTTTAGTATAAGATAATCATAAAATATGTAAATGATTATAGCTTTGTTTCGGTCTTTCCAATGTACTGTTCTTGACTTCACTGCAGTAGCCAATACTATTAAATATATTAACTAGGGGCAGAATAGTAGGCATCCTTGTCTTATTCCTAATTGCCAGGGAAATGCTTTTAATTTTTCACATTTTAATTCAATTTTGGGGGTAGGTTTGGATAACTTAAAATATCAGATTAAGAATTTCTATTACTATTTGATAAGAATATCTGTGTGCATGAGCATTTAATTTTAATGTATGATTTTTAGGCATCTGTTGAGAAAGGCATGTGTTATTTTGTTTCTAAATCTTATGGTTCTTGTTCTTTGTCAGTATGACAAATGAGAATTTATAGGTTTTCCAATGGTAAATTATCCTTGCATTGCTGGGAAAGACAAATCCCAACGTTTTTATTTATTTCTACATCTTAGCTAAAAAGAATTCTTACTTGACAGATGTATTGTTTAGAAGTGCATTTAAATTTCTAATTCTGTTTTTGTGTAATTTTTTATGAATTATAATTTAATAACATTTTGATGAGATAACATGACCTGTATGACATTAATTTTCTGATACTATTTGTTGAGATTTATTTTGTAGCCTTATCCATGGTCAATTTTTATAAATAATATGTTCTTGAAAAGAATGTATGTTTTCTGATTACTGATGTTAATATAGTTATACCACCTTCCTTTTGGTTGGTTTTTATATTTATTTACTTCTTAAAGGTCTTTTTTACATGAGTAAAATATAGTTTCCAATCAAAATTTTAATTTCTGATACTGTTTGATTTTGTGTGTGTGTGTGTATGTATGTTAAAGCACCTAACATTTTGATCACACCCACACACACTTGAGAAGAGAAAGTGCTCAATTACTCTGTCCAAAAGACTGTGTATTGCTTTACTCTGCCAGTTCATTTTCTGGTGTTCGAGGAAGGGTACTAATTTGCAGGATTTCTAAAGCCTGAATTTATTGTAACTGTAGAGGAAAAACAGAAGCAGGAAGTTAGACTTGCTCCTTGGTGCTGCTGCTGCTGCTGCTGCTGCTAAGTCGCTTCAGTCGTGTCCGACCCCATAGATGGCAGCCCACCAGGCTCCACCGTCCCTGGGATTCTCCAGGCAAGAATACTGGAGTGGGTTGCCATTTCCTTCTCCAATGCATGAAAGTGAAAAGTGAAAGTGAAGTCGCTCAGTCTTGTCCAACTCTCAGCGACCCAGTGGACTGGAGCCTACAGGCTCCTCCATCCATGGGATTTTCCAGGCAAGAGTACTGGAGTGGGGTGCCATTGCCTTCTCCACTCCTTAGTGCTAGTTATACAAATTTCATTGAGAATTTTGTTATTTTTGGTAAATTAGGAAGCATAGTTTCAATTCTGTCTTTTAACATGAATTGGTTTCCTAGGCTGGCCTTTTTGAGAAGTAGAACTGATTGACACGCCTCTATAAGATTTTGCTGCAGTGGCAATTCCTTATTTGTTCTTAGAGTAAGGAAGGCTGACTGGATATTTCTTATCAGCTGACTTCTGAAAGAATCAGGAACCATTACCTTTTGGTAGACATGTATATTTCAATTCTTGGACATACCTTCCCAGAGATTTCACACAAACTTGACTTCCTCTTTCCTTGTACTGAAACTACTATTCATGGGACTCTCATAAACAAGAATGACAAGTTCTTAACTCAGCTGAGGGAGTCCCACCACAGTCTCATATTTTTGCATGCCATCTTTCTGATTTATCTTTGTGTGGTCACTGGTTATATCACATGTTTAGGCACTAAAGTGCATATGAAATAAAATGTTTTTAATAAAGAATCAGATGAACTTTAAAATGTTTTAATTCAAAGGTACTCTGATTTTAAGTTCTTCCTATTTTTTTAACAATTCATCTAAAATGACAATTTCAGAAGTATATTTCAGGTATGTCCAACTAAGTCCTTTCACTGAGAAAAGAGTTAACATTAGGAAGCTCTGGAAAAGAGATCCATTTCAGTTCAGTTCAGTCACTCAGTCGTGTCTAACTCTTTGCAACCCCATGAATCGCAGCACGCCAGGCCTCCCTGTCCATCACCACCTCCTGGAGTTTACTCAAACTCATGTGCATTGAGTTGGTGATGCCATCCAGCCATCTCATCCTCTGTCATCCCCTTCTGCTATTGCCCCCAATCCCTCCAGCATCAGGGTCTTTTCCAATGAGTCAACTCTTCTCATGAGGTGGCCAAAGTATTGGAGTTTCAGCTTTAGCATCAATCTTTCCAAAGAACACCCAGGACTGATCTCCTCTAGAATGGACTGATTGGATCTCCTTGCAGTCCAAGGGACTCTCAAGAGTCTTCTCCAACACCACAGTTCAAAAGCATCAATTCTTCGATGCTCAGCTTTCTTCACAGTCCAACTCTCACATCCATACATGACCACTGGAAAAACCATAGCCTTGACTAGATAGACCTTTGCTGGCAAAGTAATGTCTCTGCTTTTGAATATGCTATCTAGGTTGGTCATAACTTTCCTTCCAAGGAGTAAGCATCTTTTAATTTCATGGTTGCAATCACCATCTGCAGTGATTTTAGAGCCCCCCAAAATAAAGTCTGCCACTGTTTCCACTATTCCCCATCTATTTGCCATGAAGTGATGGGACCAGATGCCGTGATCTTAGTTTTCTGAATGTTGAGCTTTAAGCCAACTTTTTCACTCTCCTCTTTCACTTTAATCAAGAGGCTTTTTAGTTCCTCTTCATTTTTTGCCATAAGGGTGATATCATCTACATATCTGAGGTTATTGAACAGGAGGAGAAGGGGACGACAGAGGATGAGATGGCTGGATGGCATCACTGACTTGATGGACATGAGTCTGAGTGAACTCCGGGAGTTGGTGATGGACAGGGAGGCCTGGCGTGCTGCGATTCATGGGGTTGCAAAGAGTCAGGACACAACTGAGCGACTGAACTGAACTGATGGGACCGGATGCCATGATCTTCGTTTTCTGAATGTTGAGCTTTAAACCAGCTTTTGCACTCTCTTCTTTCACTTTCATCAACAGGCTCTTTAGTTCCTCTTCACTTTCTGCCATTAGTGTGGTGTCATATGCATATCTGAGGTTACTGATATTTCTCCCAGCAATCTTGATTCCAGCTTGTGCTTCTTCCAGCCCAGCATTTCTCATGATGTACTCTGCATATAAGTTAAATAAGCAGGGTGACAATATACAGCCTTGATGTACTCCTTTTCCTATTTGGAACCAGTCTGTTGTTCCATGTCCAGTTCTAACTGTTGCTTCCTGACCTGCATACAGTATAGTACTGGCATAAAAACACATCCTCCCCCTCCCCCCAAAAAGCAAATGGGACAGAACTGGGAGTCCAGAAATAAACTCAAGGATATATAGTCAACTTGTATTTGACAAAAGAGAGAAAAGTCAGTCTTTTTTAACAACTAGTGCTGAAGAAACTGGATATTCACATATAAAAAATGAAACTAACACCTTAGGTTATACTACTTACAAAAATGAACTTGAAATGGATTAGAGACTTAAATAGAAGATATGAAACTATGAAATTCCTAGATGAAAACACAGGAAAAAGAGCTCCTTGATATAGCTCTTGGCAATGATTTTTGGATATGACACCTTAAGCACTAGCAACAAAATGAAAAACAAAAAACAAAAAACAAGCGGGATTACATGAAACTTAGAAGCTTCTGCACAGTAAGAGAAACTATCAACAAGTATAAAGAAAACCTACAAAATGGGAACAAAAAACAATTGCAAGCCATTTATCTGATAAGGGATTAATATCCAGAATCTCTAAAGAACTCATTTAACAGCAAATAAATAATTCAATTTTAAAATGGTCAAAAGGCCTGAATAGACATCTCTCCAAAGAAAATATATGAAAGGCCAACAGATACATGAAAAGATGCTAAATATTACTAGTCATTAAAAAGCAAATCAAAATCATAAGACAACACCAAATGCCTATTAGAAGGGCCATCATTAAAGAGACACATAACAGCACAGCTGGTCTACATGGATGCAGTGAGCTGTGCTGTGGCCATGCAGTACTCTGCTGCTAAGTCGCTTCAAGTCGTGTCTGACTCTGTGCGACCCCAGAGACAGCAGCCCACCAGGCTCCCTGTCCCTGGGATTCTCCAGGCAAGAACACTGGAGTGGGTTGCCATTTCCTTCTCCAATGCATGAAAGTGAAAAGTGAAAGTGAAGTCGCTCAGTCGTGTCCTACTCTTAGCAACTGCATGGGCTGCAGCCTACCAGGCTCCTCCGTCCATGGGATTTTCCAGGCAAGAGTACTGGAGTGGGATGCCATTGCCTTCTCCGTGAAGTGCTCTGAGTCACTTGCAAATGGTGTCTTTGGGCCACAATGCTGCACTTGTCTCCTCCTCAACCCTGTGAAGCACTCCAACCCCAGTAACCCTCTAGTCTTCTTCAATCTGGATACTGGAGGGGAACAAGATGGTCTAACTGCCTTAAAATTGCTTGCAGATATTATGCCCAAAACTACAGAAATTTTTCAAGCATTGTGTACAGCAAAATTGTGTACAGAACACTAACCCAGGTGGTGGTAGTGGTAAAGGACTCCTGTCAGTGCAGGAGACATAAGAGACGTGAGTTCAATCCCTGGGTCAGGAAGATTCCCTTGGAGAAGGAAATGGCAACCTACTCCAGTACTCTTGTCTGGAAAATCCCATGGACAGAGGAGCCTGGTGGACTACAGTCCATGGGGTAACAAAGAGTTGGGCATGACTGAAGTGACTTAGCAGTCAGGTACAGGAGAAACAGGCATTGGACTCACTACTAGGAAACTTCTCTATTTGAAAAAAAAAAAAAAAAAAAAAAGTCGCTCAGTCGTGTCCGACTCTTTGTTAACACATGCACTATATGTAGCCCACTATATATACTCCTCCATCCATGTAATTTTCTAGGCAAGAGTATTGGAGTGGGTTGCCATTTCCTTCTTCAGGAGATCTTCCCAATCCGGGGACTGAACCCAGGCTGTCTCTTATACACATCTTTTAAAAAAAAAAAAAAAAAAAAGTCGCTCAGTCGTGTCCGACTCTTTGCTACCCCATGGACTGTAGCCCGCCAGGCTCCTCCATCCATGGGATTTTCCAGGCAAGAGTACTGGAGTGGGGTGCCATTTCCTTCTCCAGGGGCTCTTCCCAGCCCAGGGATTGAAGCTGGGTCTCCCAGATTATAGGCAGACGCTTTACCGTCTGAGCCACCAGGGAAGTGATGAAATTGAAAGGATGCCCTTTTCATCAAATCAAGAAATTTATGATTCAGGGTGGAGACTTCAATTAGACTGGGACAGGCAGAGAAAATATTTATGATGAAAAATTTGAAGATGAAAACTTCCATTATCAGCATAATGAGGGGGAATTACTAAGCCTGGCAAATGCAGGCTGCAAGACAAGCAATTCTCAGTTCTTCAACATGACAGTTCTGACTCCTCACTCATGGGAAACACGTGGTGTTTGGGCAGGTGATGAAAGCAATTGGTGTGGCAAGGATTTGGGAAAATGTGTGGAGATAAAAGGTCAAAAAAACTGCCAAATTGTGCATTATTTCAGAATGCAGAGAACTGAAGGAAGGGGATGATTAGGGAATATTCCCCCAAGATAGTTCTGGTGACAGACATCGAGATTTCTGAGGATGCAGATGTAGATTTAAAAGATGTAGATGAAATTTTATCAGTAACAGAAGACTTAAAAACATTGGAAATTCTTTCCCAGAACTGAGAGATGGCCATTTAAAAAAAATACACCAAAATTTTAAGGTATGTGGAAGGCATGAAAGTTGCGATTGAGAAAGCACGTGGATCAAAGCTGCAGCCTGTTGCTTTAAGCTGTGTGCTGAATATTGGAGCTTGGAAACTGAAAATGTCCACTGAAAATGTCTGATTGGCAAGGAGTGGTTGACAGTTGCTTGGAGGTCCTTAAAACAGACTTAGCAAACACCAAGGCATTGTACCATAAAGCCCAAGGGTGGCCAGGATTCAAAGAATATGATCAAGCATTGTCTGACTTTAAGAAAGCCCAGGAGATGGCACCAGAAGATAGAGCTATTTAGGCAGAATTGCTGGAAGTCAAACAAAAGATAAAGGCACAGAAAAATAGGCTGCTCTGCAGCCTATGCAAAAATGTTTCATAAAGAATTCAGTTTTGGTTAAGTATTGAGAGAGTCAGTTCCTAGGTAGGCTGATAAGAAGTCCTGAGGAGAAAGGGGTCTGGAGTTTTCAAGGAGGAGAAAAAGACAAAGGATTTTTTTCTTTAAGCCCAGAGCAGATGATTATACAACAAAACAACTCATACTGCTCAAGGATATGTTTTTTACCAATGATTATATAACAACAATGTATCCTGCTTGAGGACATGTTTCTCCCTTTTGAGAACCTTCTGACTAATCCTGTCATTTTAAAATGTATATTATGGGAGCAGCTCTGGTAAAATCTTTCTATTGTTAGTTCTAATCCCATTATCTTAAAATGTATATTGTGGGAGTGGGTCTGGTAAGACCTTTACAACCTTGAGACATTCTTTTGATTTACTGCAATAACCAATTTAAAAAGTATATAACTCCGTTGCTAAGACTAGCAAGGGGGGCACTCTCTGTTCCCCTCTGATGTCTATGTCAGAAGCTTTCTCTGTTTTCATACTTTAATAAAACTCTGCTACACAAAAGCTCTTGAGTGATCAAGCCTGGTCCCTGGTCCCAAAGCTAAATCTTCCTTGGAGATCACGAATTTGACACCTTTCACCTTAAGCTATCATTATGCACTGAATTACTTAAGCAAATAAATAACAAGGGGAATAATAATATAGGGAATAAGAAAATTTAAGGGTTTATCTATTATGTACGATCCTTAATGTGTTTGCTTTGATGCTTCAGTTCCCCATTGTTTCAGTTCAGTTCAGTCACAGAGTCATCTCCAACTCTTGGCGATCCCATGGACTGCAGCACCCCAGGCCTCCCTGTCCATCATCAACTCCCAGAGCTTACTCAAAAACTCATGTCCATTGAGTCAGTGATGCCATCCTCTGTCGTCCCCTTCTCCTCCCGCCCTCAATCTTTCCCAGCATCAGGGTCTTTTCAAATGAGTCAGTTCTTCACATTAGGTGGCCAAAGTATTCGAGTTTCAGCTTCAGCGTCAGTCCTTTCAATGAATATTCAGGACTGATTTCCTTTAGGATGGACTGGCTGGATCTCTTTGCAGTCCAAGGGATTCTCAAGAGTCTTCTCCAACACCACAGTTCAAAAGCATCAATTCTTTGGTGCTCGGCTTTCTTTATAGTCCAACTCTCACATCCATACATGACTACTGACAGTCTACAAATACTGATAGGGATTCATTCTTAATAAACCAGTGCCACAAAAGGGGGAAAGAAAAAAGACATGTAACACACTGAGGACATACAGAAAAGGGAAAGCTTACGTACTGATAATCATGATGGTGTGATCACTCACCTAGAACCAGACATCCTGGAATATGAAGTCAAGTAGGCCTTAGGAGCCATCACTAAAAAACAACTAGTGGAGGTGACAGAATTCCAGTTTAGCTGTTTCACATTCTGAAAGATGATGCTGTGAAAGTGCTGCACTCAATATAGCAGCAAATTTGGAAAACTCAGCAGTGGCCACAGGACTGGAAAAGGTCAGTTTTCATCCCAATTCCAAAGAAAGGCAATGCCAAAGAAAATTCTCAAACTACCGCACAACTGCACTCATCTCACACACTAGCAAAGTAATGCTCAAAATTCTCCAAGCCAGGCTTCAACAGTAGGTGAACTTCCAGATGTTCAAGCTGGATTTAGAAAAGGCAGAGGAAGCAGTGATCAAATTGCCAACATCCGTTTGATCATCAAAAAAGCAAGAGAGTTCCCCCAAAAACATCTACTTCTGTTTTATCAACTATGCCAAAGCCTTTGACTGTGTGGATCACAACAAACCGTGGAAAATTCTTCAAGAGATGAGAATACCAGACCACCTGACCTGCCTCCTGAGAAATCTGTATGCAGGTCAGGAAGAAACAGTTAGAACTGGACATGGAACAACAGACAAGTTCCAAATCGGGAAAGGTGTACATCAAGGCTGTATATTGTCACCCTGTTTATTTAATGTATGCAGAGTACATCATGAGAAACTCTGGGCTGGATGAAGTGCAAGCTGGAATCAAAACTGTGGGGAGAAGTATCAATAACCTCAGATAAGCAGATGACACCACCCTTATGGCAGAAAGCAAAGAAGAACTAAAGAGCCTCTTGATGAAACTGAAAGAAGAGAGTAAAAAAGTTGGCTTAAAACTCAACGTTCAGAAAAATAAGATCATAGCATCTGGTCCCATCACTTCATGGCAAACAGATGGGGAAACAATGGAAACAGTGAAACACTTTATTTTTTGGGGGGGGGGGTGCTCCAAAATCACCAAAGATAGTGACTGCAGCCATGAAATTAAAAGACGCTTGCTCCTTGGAAGAAAAGTTATGACCAACCTAGACAGCATATTAAAAAGCAGAGACATTACTATGCCGACAAAGGTCCCTGTAGTCAAAGCTTTGGTTTTTCCAGTAGTCATGTGTGGATGTGAGAGTTGAACTATAAAGAAAGCTGAGCGCTGAAGAACTGACGGTTTTGAACTGTGGTGTTGGAGAAGACTCTTGAGAGTCCCTTGGACTGCAAGGAGATCCAACCAGTCCATCCTAAAGGAAATCAGTCCAGAATATTCATTGGAAGGACTGATGCTGAAGCTGAAACTCCAATACTTTAGCCACCTGATGTGAAGAACTGACTCTTTGGAAAAGATCCTGATGCTGGGAAAGACTGAAGGTGGGAGAAGAGACCGACAGAGGATGAGATGGTTGGATGGCATCACCAACTCAATGGACATGAGTTTGAGTAAACTCCGGGAGTTAGTGATGGACAGGGAAGCCTGGCGTGCTGCAGTCCATGGAGTCACAAAAAGTCGGATATGACTGAGCGACTGAAGTGAACTGATGTACTGTTGGTGGGAATGTAAATGGGTGCAGCCACTAGGGCAAACAGTAAGGCAGTGACTCAAAAGAATTAAAAATAGAACTACCTTGAGAGCTTGTTTGGAGGTTCTAGCAGGGGAGTGCAGCTACTCGTATACCCTTGACCAAAGACCGGTCCTCCTCTATCGGGGATGGTCGTCCTCTTCGACCGAGCACGCAGCTTTGGGAGGGATGCACATGGAGCGGTGAGGGAGGAAGGGGACACCCGCCTAGCCAGCCAGATCAGCTGAATCAACCCTGGCGATCAATGGGGTGACAGATGTCACAACCAGATCGCCCTCACATCCAAGGAAATGGCAACCCACTCCAGTATTCTTGCCTGGAGAACCCTATGGACAGAGGAGTCTGGCAAGATATAGTCCATGGGAGTCACAAGAGTCAGACCACTTAGTTTCTTAGCCTTAGTGACTATAACAATAAGAACAAATACTGCATTTTATATATATCATTTCCTTCATCAAGGGACATTACGTGTATACCTGTGGCGGATTCATGTTGATGTATGGTAAAACCAATACAATATTGTAAAGTAATTAACCTCCAATTAAAATAAATTTATATTAAAAAAAAATAAAAATAGAACTACCATATGATCCAGCAATTCTACTTCTGTGTATTTATCCAAAGAAAAACACTAACTTGAAAAGATATAAGCACCCCCATGTTCTCTGCAGCATTATTTACAATAGTCAAGCTATGGAAACAACCTCAATGTCTCTTGATGAAGAAAATGATATATATAAAATGCAGTATTTGTTCTTGTTGTTCAGTCACTAAGGCTAAGACACTAAGTGGTCTGACTCTTGTGACTCCCATGGACTACAGCTTGCCAGACTCCTCTGTCCATAGGATTCTCCAGGCAAGAATACTGGAGTGGGTTGCCATTTCCTTCTCTTGGGGATTTTCCCGACCCAGGGATCAAACCATGTCTCCTGCATTGGCAGGCAGATTCTTTACCACTGAGCCACCAGGAAAGCCCCAATATATGTTCACTGAAATGTAGAACAAATGAGACCAGGGGAAATACTAGGCTAAAAAGGTACATTTTATTTTTGATTGATCATTTGGAAAGGCTGCTCCTCTCTGATTTGATTTAGTTGGCAAGTCACAAATAAAAAAGATTTGTAGGTCCTTAGCAGATGGCATTCTCACTGAGTAAGCACACCTTGGCAGCTGGAATGAGGCTGCCCCTTTTATGTGAGAATTTCACTACCCAGACCCAGGAAGTATATCTCTGCTGCCACAAAAAGGAATGAACTCCTGCCATTTGAAACATGGATGGCCCTTGAGCGCATTATGTTAAGTAAGTCAAAGAGAAAATATCACATGATCTTTCTTACCTGTGCAATCTTAAAAGAAAAACCCAAAGAACTCAAACAAATTGAACTCATGGATATAGAGAACAGATTGTTGTTTTCCAAAAGTGGGGGCTGGGGGTTGGGCAAAATGGGTGAAGGGGGTCAAAAGGTACAAATTTCTAGTAATGAAAAAAATATGGGGATGTAATATACAGCTTGGTGACTCTAGTTAATAAAACTATATTGTATATTTGAGAGTAGCTAGGGGAGTGGATCCTGAAAGGTCTTATCACAAAAAAACCATTTTTAGTAACTATGTATGGTGATGGATGTTAAATGGACTACTGTTATGATCATTTTGCAATATATGCAAATATTGGGTCATTATGTTGTCCACCTGAAACTAGTATGTTAGATGTCCACCATACCTCATTTTTTTTAAAGAAAATGTTCCAGTCCTCTGAGCTGGTCCTTGGCAAGAACCATGACCTGCTCAACCACATGCCAGGAAGTCTCATCAGTAGCGGCAGTGGCAATGAGGAAACAAAAAAGTAATTTAAGATGAATGATGACTAAATGGGAGAAAGAAAGTTTAAACTCCTCAGGTATGAGAACACCAAGTTTTTATTACAGTTCCACTGAAATATCTCTGAATGGGATGATAGAAGTGGTAGAAGAATGTAAAAAAAGGTAGACCTATACATTTTTATTATTCTAACAATCACATAAGGCAATCAAACCTTTCTTTGAAGGCTCTGCTTAAAATGCCAATGTAAATATATTGGAAGGGGGAGGTCACATATCAATATCTTGATATCAAGTATCCTAACCAACTAGTTAGTTAGTAACTTAGCAAGTACCTGAAGGAGTAGGCTAGACTAGGGCAGGGGTCAGCAAGCACTTTATGTATAGGGCCAGACAGTAAAGATTGTAGGTTCCATGGGGATGGCTGGTCTCTGTTCTAATGGTGCCACTAGATGCTATTCCCATGGTGCCACTGTGATGCTAAAGCAGCCATAAAGAATGCACAAATGAGCAAGACTTGGCTGCACGTCAATACAATTTTACTTACAAATGCCATAGTTTGCCCAACAGAAAAAAGCAAGTTGTTTGTCTTTTTTATTTTTCCATGGAAATAAGAAGAGGTCGGGAAATGTACAGTTATGGGATAGAGCCTGCAAGGCCAGTTCCCCACACGATGGAGTGTTGTGGCCTTGTGCTACCCTAAGAGCAAGCCCCTAGCTGGGACAAGGGGACATAACGTGGAGGTCAGGTGGCAGGGACTGGAGGTAAAGACGAGATAAATTAGGTTCCTATCAAGGGAGCCCCAAACTTTTTATATGGCTCTTCAGAGTTCATGGGAAGTCCAAGTACATGTAGAGAATAAACAAAGTTTTATTATTCAATGTCTTAAAGCTGCTGCTGCTGCTAAGTCACTTCAGTCGTGTCCGACTCTGTGTGACCCCATAGATGGCAGCCCACCAGGCTCCCCCATCCCTGGGATTCTCCAGGCAAGAATACTGGAGTGGGTTGCCATTTCCTTCTCCAATGCATGAAAGAGAAAAGTGAAAGTGAAGTCGCTCAGTCTGTCTGACTGTTAGTGACCCCATGGACTGCAGCCCACCAGGCCACTCCGTCCATTGGATTTTCCAGGCAAGAGTACTGGGGTGGGGTGCCATTGCCTTCCCCGGTCTTAAAGCTGAAAAGTTCAATTGTAGCCTTCGATTAAACCAAGATTGCTCTGGACATCTAGTTCTGTTTACTGTCGTGTGTGTGTGCACAAGCATGCACTCAGTCGTGTCTGACTCTGCGACCCCATGAACTACAGCCCGCCAGACTCTTCTGTATGGATTCTCCAGGCAAGGATGTTGGAGTGGCTTGCCATTTCCTTTTCCAGGGGATCTTCCCAACCCAGGGATTGAACCCGCATCTCTTGCATCTTCTGCATGGGCAGGCAGATTCTTTATCACTAGCACCACCTGGGTGAAACATTCCTCTCAAAATATGCAACACCACATCTATGACGCAGCACAGCATCCCACCTCTTCAATCAGATTGGCCACTCTTACTGACAACATGCTTCAGGACAAAAATCAAGCAAGTTCTAATTCAATCCTTTCAGTTTCCAGCTTTTTTTTTTTTCCCCTCCCCAAAGACATTGGTTGCCTCATTTTGTAGCTATATAACTTACACAGCTAAGAAAGGCGCATTTCCCAGAAAAGCCACCCCCCAACTCTGAAGTTCTTAGGAGTCACCTGGAGGTCTTGCTAACAGGTAGTTTCTGATCCAGTGTGTCTTGGGTGGGGGCTTGAGAATTTGCATTCCTAACAAGCTCCCAGGCTGACACAGCTAGTCCATGGACCATGGTTCAGAGAACCGCTTTTCTGAAAGATGCTCACTCCTCTCTGAGGAGCTCTGTGGGAGCTGGGGAAGCTCCTTGCGGTGCCATGTGGGGCCTGAGGGCCCCTGGACTCTTCTCAGTTCTTGAGTCAGCCTTCTGGGTAAACTACAGATAGACAGCCTCCCTCCCAGGCATACCCTGGCCGGGTTCAGCAAAGACAATTTGTTCTTTGGCTGAACCTGGACAACATGTCAGTTAGGCTTATTAGTGAAGACAAACAAACCTCATTATTTGGAAAACGACTGTGTTAGCTCTGAGGTGTCAATGCTAATTAGGTTATAGCCTAGACCCAGAAATGGATGGTGGGAGTTCTGAAGTGCCAGTTCCTAAAGTTCCCGGGAAATGGATTAAGAACTAAATCTAGCCTTTGCTTTTTAATGAAATGGCCGGGCCCTTTCTGTTCAGAGTTCTCCCTCCTGCCTTGGCCCTGCTGCCAGGACTTACCTGCAGCATTCCCAGCTGCAGCCGGTAGAGGAGGTTTCGGGCTGTGGGGGTGGACACAATGAACAGTCTCCTTTTCTCATAAAACTGATCCAAAAGTGCAGCTGCTGTTCTCACACCGACATTGACATTCATGGCTGTAATCAGAAACAGTCAGGTAGGTCAGAAACCTTCTACTGCTTCTGGCTCAATACATACAGCCTGTAAGAAGTAAACCCCGAGATAAAGACTCAACTAGAAGTCTTCAGTTTATTCAGGAGGTGGTCCCAAAGAGCACTCAGTTGGAGAGTGGGGACGTGTGTTAGTTTCCTCTTGCTTGTGGTCAACTCATCACCACAAACCTAGTGGCTTAACCCACATTCTCTTACAATTCTGGCAGTGTGAAGTTTGGAACAGGTTTCACTGGGGTCAAGTCAAGGCTGTTGGCAGGGCTGTGCCCCCTCCCCCGCTGCCCCCAACCCACATGCCCTGGGGGAACATCTGTTTGCTTGCCTTTTTCCAGAATCTTGGCTTCTAGCCTTTCTTCCACGTTCAAAGCCAGCAGCATAGTAGCTTCCAACTTCACTCCTCTCTGAGAGCAGTTCCACCTCCCTCTTATAAAGGATGCTTGGGATTCCACTGAGCCCATCTGGGTAATCCACGTGCTTTTCCCCCATCTCAAAATCCTTAATTTACAACTTCAAAGTCTCTTTGGCTACATAAGGTAATACATTCACAGGTTCTGGGGATTACGATGTGAATACATTTGGAGGGTACTGGAGGTGGGGAGCATTACTCTCCTACCCCAGGAAATGAGACAGGGAAGGAAAGAGGGATGTTCTTTGTATTTTAATGAAATCTAAGAGCCTCAGGCATTTAGCTATTGATGTATGTATCTGTGTCTCCATCTCTCTCTCTCTAAGCTAATTCTGAGCAGCTAAAATTAAAGGGAAAGCATAAAGATGAGAAAGTACTGCTGCTGCTGCTGCTGCTGCTGCTGCTAAGTCACTTCAGTCGTGTCCGACTCTGTGCGACCCCATAGAGGGCAGCCCACCAGGCTGCCCCAACCCTGGGATTCTCCAGGCAAGAACACTGGAGTGGGTTGCCATTTTCTTCTCCAATGCATGAACGTGAAAAGTGAAAGTGAAGTTGCTCAGTCGTGTCCGACTTAGTGACCCCATGGACTGCAGCCTACCAGGCTCCTCCATCCATGGGGTTTTCCAGGCAAGTGTACTGGAGTGGGTTGCCATTGCCTTCTCCGGAGAAAGTACTATGAAATGAGAAAAAGTGGAGTACAGAAATAGAAGCCATGTCCAGAATTTTCTGGCTAGTCCAAATGTCACATTGTGTTCCACAGTAATAACAGCTGATAGGTATTGAAAGTTTTAGTTTCATTATTGTTGCTGTTATCCAAGCTAGAATACTGGAGTGGGTTGCTATTCCCTTCTCCAGGGATCTTCCCAACCCCAGGACCATATGCCAAGCCTTGCTCAATTCCACTGTTCAACAGATGACCTCATTTCATCCTTTCAACAGCTCCAGGAGAAGGTAGAGTATTTGCTTCCTCATTTGACATTAGGAGGAAAGATCCTGAAGGCCCAAGATCTGCGGGACTTTCCAGCTAGTGCTGCAAAGCAGGGGCTCTATCATCTGCACATAGTAGTGTACTGGCTTTGAAGAGAGGAACAAGGGTTCAGTTCAGTTCAGTCACTCAGTCGTGTCTGACTCTTTGACCCCATGAATCGCAGCATGCCAAGCCTCCCTGTCCATCACCAACTCCCGGAGTTCACTCAGACTCACATCCATCGAGTCCGTGATGCCATCCAGCCATCTCATCCTCTGTCGTCCCCTTCTCCTCCTGCCCCCAATCCCTCCCAGCATCAGAGTCTTTTCCAATGAGTCAACTCTTCGCATGAGGTGGCCAAAGTACTGGAGTTTCAGCTTTAGCATCATTCCTACCAAAGAAATCCCAGGGCCAATCTCCTTCAGAATGGACTGGCTGGATCTCCTTGCAGTCCAAGGGACTCTCAAGAGTCTTCTCCAACACCACAGTTCAAAAGCATCAGTTCTTCAGCACTCAGCCTTCTTCACAGTTCAGCTCTCACATCCATACATGACCACTGGAAAAACCCTAGCCTTGACTAGACGGACATTTGTTGGCAAAGTAATGTCTCTGCTTTTGAATATGCTATCTAGGTTGGTCATAACTTTCCTTCCAAGGAGTAAGCGTCTTTTAATTTCCTGGCTGCAAGTACAGATGCTTTTTTGTTTGGGTTGCACGAGGTTTTAGTGGCGGCAAGCAACTCCTCATTGTGGCATGTGGGATCTAGTTCCCTGATCAGGGATCAAACCCTGGTCCCCTGTATTGCGAGTGCAGAGTCTTAGCCATTGGACTGCCAGGGAGGTCCCAAGGGTGCAGACTTTGCTAATTCATAATGCCACTGATTTATAATGAATCCTGGGCTCCTACTTCCAGCTTCCACCTTAGAAGACATGCGAGATAAATCAGCAGATGAGCAGAGGTGAAGGAGGAGAGCGGGCAAGATGGGCTTCCCAGTTATTGGAAGACTGTTTTCATCCAACAGATGAAGATGGCTGGCCCTGAACCTTTCAAAGTATATAGAACAAAAGCCCTGGCCCCCGTCCTGGAAACCAGAACCAAAGGGGCATCAGGGTCTGCTGCTGGCTGGAGAGAGAGCTGCCCTCGTACCTGTGCAGGTGGGTTCAGTGCCAGACCAAGCCAGGTTGGACTGACATACTCGGGCAGAGCTCCCCTGGAGCTCGTAGCCTCCAACGCAGGAGAATTCACACACGGCTCCATAATTATCGCCGTCACTGGAGCACTTCATGTAGCCATTCTCCGGGGCGTGGAGCTTGCCGCAGCGTCTCACTGTGTGGGACACAAGCCCAGAGGGTGCTCAGTGCTGAGTACCCCACCACCACCACAAAGCAAGCAGAGAGGGGGGGGAGTCAGAAACACCAGCTTCTACACTGGGTGGGTGTGTAGGGAGGGGCAGGTGTGGCTATCTGCTAGTGGGTGGGCCTTGGGAGGGTTACTATTCAAACCAACAAGACCACTGAGATAAACTGATTCAGCTCCCTGTGGTCTAGATGAGGAGGTTGAACCCAGAAGAGGAAGGAGTAAAGATGGCTAGTTATTAGCTATCCAAACCATGAAGCTCAAAGTAAACCTTAAAAACCTTTTTTTCCCAAAGGTTCTGGAACACCAAGAACACGGTCAGGCTGGTGGGCTATCTAAAGGGCTCCTAACCTCCTTCATAGAAGGACTTACATAGGCTTTGGCTGGTCACTGAAGCCCAGGAGTGGAAAAGCTATTAAATACTATTGTTCTGGGACAGCCAGTGATGGGCTCATGTGAGATGAGCTTACTGCTCTCTTGGATTCCTTCAATTATCTGCCAGCACTCAACCTCATTCGGATTTGAATTGTGAAATTTAGGCAGGGAGGTGGCATCCTTCCCCTAGCCTCATGATCAGAGGCAAATCCAGAGCTGGCAAGTCTTCCTCTGACAATGGGCACTCACAGAAGGTTCTAGCTTGAGTCTCTGCTTCCCTTTGTTCTTAAAAAGAGAGGGGGAAAAGAAAAAGCCAAGAAGCAGTCATCTTACCTCTTACTTTAACTCGAAATTGGCAAGTGCCCTTGTTCTCGGCTCTGTCATAGACTGTGTACTGGATCTTGTGGTCCCCTTCTGGAAAATGCGAGCCTGGGGGTGGGCCTTTTAGAATAACACTTAAAGGGGGAAAAAATCAGAAACACCAAAGATGATCGTTGTAGGCCCTAACAACAATCAGGCCATGATGGCCTAAGGATCAAAGAGGATTATCATGGGTGTTTGTTGAGCACCCATTCTGTTCAAGATACAGAGACTCCAAGGGACGGCCATTAGGCCAGTTTTACTAGTTTAATTCTCAAAGAAGAGAATTTCCTGAGTTTTACTCTGTTTTGGAAGTGCAGCTTGAGACCAGAAAATGGAAGTCCCCAGTTCCTGGGAAGATCAGACTGGTTTTTCATGTTGGGATGTAGAACAGAGGATGGGAGATGCTGAGAACCCAAAACTCAAGTCTTCCTTCCTTTGGTCCAAGGGAAACCTGAAATGCCACCCGACTGGGAGGATGAGGGAATTTTCTTTGAGGGAAATCATTTGGGCCTGAAGGGGGCGTTAGAACTTTTTTTTGCCTTTTCTACCTCAGTGGAGCCCTTTTCTGAGCAAAAGGAAAATTCACTGTGATTTCATGGTGATCATAATAATAACTCAAGTTATTATTATCTTTATTATTAGTTATTATTATTATCATTATTATTCTTTGTGCTGTGTGTGCTGAGTCACTCAGTCGTGTCTGACTCTTTGCAACCCCACGGACTGCAGCCCTACAGGCTCCTCTCTCTGTGGGGATTCTCCAGGCACGAATACTGGAGTGGGGTGCCATTGCCTCCTCCAGGGGATCTTCCCAACCCAGGGATCGAACCCAAGTCTCCCGCACTGCAGGCAGATTCTTTACCTTCTGAGCTACCAGGGAAGCCCCATATGTAAACCTTACATATGTCTGGTGTGGTTCTAGACATATATATATATATGTATATGTATACACACACACACACATACAGTAGTTTATTTAATCCTCTCAACAACCCTATGATGTAGGCATTATTATACCCATTTCACAGATGAGGAAACTGAGCCACCAAAAGATCAAGGAACCCACCCAAGGTCACAGAGCAAGGGTGACTCCCACATCTTTCTTCTCAGTTGTCTGATAAGAATATCAGTAGGTACAATATGATCAATTGTTTTTAAAATAGATAATTTCCCTTCTCTCTACACGTCTGAGGAATGAAAAGAATATTGACTGACAATGTGCATGTGAAATTCTCAGTGTCACCATTGAGGAGAACCTTCCACACAGGTGGACAAGGCCGTTGTTTACAAGTATGCAGTGAGGGGTGTTACGAGAGTGCCAGACATCCCAGCATTACAGACGTGTCACTTTGGGCCTTAGGTGCTTTAAGGTCCTCATCAGGAAGCACAATTTAAAAGCAGATAAACCTGAGAGGAATCATACTTCAAACATGAGTGGCCGCTCACCTCTTGGAGACTCTCTTTCATGTGTGACATGCAAATAACAGTCATAGGGCATAAATATGGAGCTCATAGGAAGCACTTGTCTCAGCACCTGACACTAGAACCTTCCCCCTACCCCAGAAGAGGACTACAGAACAGAAGCTTGCAAAAGACATGAGGAAAAGAAGAGAAATGCCAGAGAAGCAAGGGGGCCAAGCAAGAGCTGAAAAAGGGGGAAAGACAGCCTTGTCTGAACTCCTCATTCTGCTCCACACCTCTGATGGCCCTGCTGCTGCTGCTGCTAAGTCACTTCAGTTGTGCCCAACTCTGTGTGACCCCATAGACGGCAGCCCACCAGGCTCCCCCATCCCTGGGATTCTCCAGGCAAGAATACTGGAGTGGGTTGCCATTTCCTTCTCCAATGCATGAAAGAGAAAAGTGAAAGTGAAGTCGCTCAGTCTGTCCGACTGTTAGCGACCCCATGGACTGCAGCCCACCAGGCTACTCCGTCCATTGGATTTTCCAGGCAAGAGTACTGGGGTGGGGTGCCATTGCCTTCCCCGTCTGATGGCCCTGGGATGTAGAATTTAGGAAGCCAATAGCTGCTCTGAACAGAGGGTTCGGGTTACTAAGATGCTCTTTCAAAATGTCACATTTCTAACTGTAACACACAGATTACCCACAAAAATGCCAAGGTGAATATCCTTGCTAGATAACTAGAGTCATCTGATGACCTGATATTGTATGTATATTACACCAGATTTCAATAGCAATCGCAGTTGTGAGACTCTAAGAATCTGTTATGGGCTAGGAGCAGGGCCAGGCATCATGTTGGGTCCCAAAAGATTCAACAATTGTTAAAAGCCAATCCCTGATGATATCAAGGCCTTCCCAGGTGGCTCAGTGGTAAAGAACCCGCCTGCCTGCCAATGTAGGAGACCTGGGTTTGATCCCTGGGTTAGGAAGATCCCCTGGAGGAAGAAATGGCAACCTACTCCAATATTCTCCCTGGAGAATCCCATGGCCAGAGGAGCCTGGCAGGCTACAGTCCATGGGGTCACAAAGAGTTGGACATGACTGAGCACACACACACATGATGCATGACATGGTTATATCAACTGTGACTTATATTTTTAATCTTCATTGCCTAAAGTTTCTCCTTAAGGGGTTACATATATGCGACCGCAAATAAATAATTTCTTAATACTCACACTTTGTCTTTGAGGAATTACAAGGGGAAACATAACAAATATGATCTAAGCTAGGGAATCTAAGCTAAGTGGGGAAAATTATCAAGCTATCAGAACAAAACGTCCTAGGGGTGAAAGACTGAGCCTCTTCCTAGAAGAAAATGTTCTGTTATGGCTAATATTGGCTTAGAAACATTTCCTCTTGCCCAGCCTGGGTTGACAGAATTCTAGAAAGCCTTGCCCTGCTGTATGGCTTACCAGGGGTAAGTCAGAGGTGTTCTTTGTCCACAGATGGAAACTCGGTGAGGAGGTCTAATAGGACCGTGTACTCTAAGGCGTGGATGTGAATATGCTGACATGAAGTAGTGGCCTCCAGGGAACATGAGGGCCCATCCATAGCTGCAGGGGCACAGGCGCAGCTGCTAGATTCGAATAACATGTGGCTGAACTTCACTGAAGGGAACCACCCATTTTTAAAGATTTGGGGGATGCATTTCAAACTATTTGTGCAGTTGGTCCTGGAGAAGGGGGTGGGGTGGGGAAGAAGGCAGAAGGACTCCTTCTCTTTTATTTACAAGTGGTTTAAGTGTTTAATGGTCATATATTAAAAAATTAAAAATCAAAAGTTGTGAAAGAAACAGGTGCCAAAAAACAACAGATTTTGGAGTTCTGCCCTAAAACATACTCCCAGAGCACAAGGGGGCGACACTGAGCTCCACCTGGGAGACACAGGTTCCCAGGGAGGCGGTGGCTTAGGAAGGTCTGGGGAGGGGGCCTAGCAGACAACGCAGTGAGTCTTTCCATGAATTAACCACCTGACTTCCTCTTCCTCCTTCTGTCCCCTTTCCTCCCTTCTCCCCACCACTCTTTCTGACTTCCTTTCTTTCCTTCAAAATAGTTACTAAGTAACAACTATGTGCTAGGGATGGTTCTGGGCATATGGCTGCAAACATACTGTAGTTGAGAGAGGCAGTAAACAGATACATAAGTGAAGAATGTAGTATGCCAGACAGTGAAGAAAAATAAAGAAATGAATGAGATGTGGCTGAAAGCATACACTGACCAGCAGACACACATTTCCTTATTCTTGGTAGTGAACTTCTCACATAAACGGGCAACCTCATTTCAGCTGCCAAGTTGCACTTACTCAGTGAGAATGCCATCTGCTGTATCTCTTCCCTCGGGCGTCTCCCAGGACACTCGGACTGTCAGCTTGTTGGGTTCTGCAACGCGTTCCTTCACACTTGGACACTTGATTCTAGGAGGTTCAAGATCTGAAAATACAACCAGAATATTCTCACCATCAGGAAATATCAACCTGGGGTTCAACACCCAACCCACCATTAGATACGCCCGAAGATCTGTGCTGAGTTGTGTCCGACTCTTTGTAACCCCGTGGACTGTGGCTCACCAGGCTCCTCTGTCCATGAGATTTCCCAAGCAAGAATACTAAATGGGTTGCCATTTCCTTCTCCAAGGGATCTTCTGACCCAGGGATTGGACCCTTGTCTCTTCTATCTCCTGCAGTGGCAGGCAGGTTCTTTACCACTGCACTATCTTTGCGAGTGCCCAAAGCTCTAGGTGCTCCCTATTTTTGAAGGGCTTCTTCATCCCTTTTGTATTTATTTTCTTTCCCTTCATCTTGCCCCTTCTTGTCTGCCAAGTTCAACTTTTTATTTTGTATTGGGATATGCATGCATGTCATGTCTGACTGTTTGTGACCCTATGGACTGTAGCTCATCAGGCTCCTTTGTCCATGGGATTCTCCAGACAAGAATACTGGAGTGGGTTGCCATGCCCTCCTCCAGGGGATCTTGCCAACCCAGGGATCAAACCCGGTGCCTCCTGCATCTTCTCCATTGCAGGTGGGTTCTTTACCACTCAGCCACCAGGGAAGCTCATATTGGGGTATAGCCGATTAACAATGATTGTGATAGTTACAGGCGCACAGCAGAGTGACTCAGCTATATATCCGTGTGTGTGTGTGTGTGTGTGTATACACATATACATGTATCCATTCTCCCCCAACTCCCCTCCTACCCAGACTGCCACATCACACTGAGCAGAGTTCCCAGTGATATGCCTGCTGAATTTTAAAGACTGTGTGAGTACTTACCTGTGTATGGCTAAATCAGCAATCAGCTGGCCTTGCTAGTATCTTACAGGGTAATTTATCAGCTACAGCAACTTCCCGACGCTTCCAAACTCTGCCTGTTGACTTGGCAACATAGCAGTTACCCAACTAGAAATCATTCAGCCATAGTGAGTACTTCCTGCTTTAAAGACAGTATCATCAGATACTAGAGAAAAGTGCCTTAGGTATCATCTGCTGCTGGTGCTGCTGCTAATTAACTTCAGTTGTGTCCAACTCTGTGCTATCCCATAGACAGCACCCCACCAGGCTCCCCTGTCCCTGGGATCCTCCAGGCAAGAATACTGGAGTGGGTTGCCATTTCCTTCTCCAATGCATGAAAGTGAAAAGTGAAAGTGAAGTTGCTCAGTCGTATCCGACTCCTAGCAACCCCATGGACTGCAGCCTACCAGGCTCCCCTATCCATGGGATTTGCCAGGCAAGAGTACTGGAGTGGGGTGCCATCGCCTTCTCCGTGCCTTCTCCTAGGTATCATCTAGTTTGATTCAATTCAAGGCAACAAATCTTTAATGAGTACCAGCCTTCCCCAAGGCATCATTTCAGTTGCTGGGCTTGGGCATGCAAAGGCAAGAGAATCATGTTATTCTCAGAGTTGACAGTCTGTTGAGAGGATTATGTCACCATATGTGAAATATGACATGAGGTAGAAAATTAACACTGCTCTAGGCTACATAAAAGTAAATGCTGTGGAGGCTTAAAGGAGTTACCCAATGCTCTCATTTTACGGATCAGGAAACTGAGCCTCAGACAGCATAAGTTATTTAAGGCCAGGCATGGAAATAATGAGAATGTGAATTATAACCCAAATTAGAGCACTTATCCTTAGAACAGACTTCCCTGGTGGCTCAGATGGTAAAGAATCTTCCTGAAATGCTGCTGACCCAGGTTCAATCCCTGGGTTGGGAAGATCCCCTGGAGAAGGGAATGGCAACCTACTCCAGTATTCTTGCCTAGAGAATTCCATGGAGGGAGGAGCCTGGCGAGCTGCAGTCCAAGAGGTCACAGAGAGTCAGACATGACTGAGCGACTAACACACCCGAACACAACGTGAAATCACAAGAAGGGGGATTTCAAACTTTTACAAGTTCTACTTGATGATTTTCAACAGGCAGAGAATGTATTTTTAAGAAGGCAGAGTAAATACATTTCGATTTGCACTATTTTACATGTCAACTGCTAATTGTTTAAATACTACTATAGCCTGAATGAAAATGAAATGTCATTTGATTCTGAATCACAAACATTTCTGAGAGACTAAACGCACCAAGTCAAGTCTTCATATACTTTCTCTTGTGTCTTGTCCAATAACTCATTTTATTTAGGGTAAGAAATCACGAATAATTTGTTAAACAGTAGTGTCCTCAGCGATCCAAATTCATTTTCATTCAGTGCCATGCTTCAGTGGAGTGTGAATTTACAGCCATAATATGCTAATCCTAAAGTGAATACCTATATTTTATTGAATCTAAGTCACCAATTGTGAGATGCATGCTAATTTCAGGGATAGTAACTGAAAAAAATATATGCTTCTTAGAATTTATAGTTTATCAACGTGATGGTGAAATGAAAGCTGCTTTAAATGAGTTAGAGGTATCTATTTTCAGTTGCTAAGATGTTAAAAACAATCTTTTTTTGTTTTTACTATGATAGGTGATACATTTTTCAGCTTTGGGTGAATCAGAAAGATATGTATATAATACCTGCCCCCTGCTGGCCAAATATAGTCAGCAAGCTCATAATAGAAAGCATATTTATTTTTTAAAAAATTGAAGCCAAGGGACTCCCCTGGTGGTCCATGGTTAGGATTCTGTGCTTCCACTGCATGGGGTACAGGTTCAATCCCTAATCAGGGGACTAGGATCCCACATGTTGCATGGCATGGGCAAAAATATTTTTTAAAAGAGGGGGGTGTGAAAATGAATTATATCTCAACTAAAAATGCTGTACTGTGGCCCTGAGGTAAAGAACCTGCCTGCCAATGCAGGAGACATGGATTTGATCCCTGGATAGGGAAGATCCCCTGGAGAAGGAAATGGCAACCCATCTAGTATTCTTGCCTGGGAAATCCCATGGACAGAGGAGCCTGTTGGGCTATAGCCCATGGGGTTGCAAGAGAGTCAGGCATGACAGAGTGACTGAACAACAATACTGAATCTAGAAAAAAAAATTAAAGCCATAAAGGAGGGGAGGAGGAAGGGAAATAGATTTCAATATAAAATTACTTAGTGTTACCATATTTTCTTAGAGCAACACCTTCAGAGTGAAAAGATATTCTTACCCTTTGTGTCATGTAAACTAAACATCTAGATGATATGCTGGCTGGGTTGTTTTCCCTATAAACTAGACATATTGACACTGAGCAAACACAGCTCCAAATTAGGTTATCTGGGTGAAGAATCTCAGCTTCCCAAAGCCAGATTCTGACAGCTAACAATGATCAGTCGAATTTGGCCTACTTTTTCAGAAGCAGTGTTCTTCCAAACAAGAACCAAGAGGAAATAAAGCACTAACAATAATAGCTAATATTTATTTACTGACCCTTCCCTACTTGCCCAGCCCAGGCGAGGTACCCTCCCTGCATTATTTCACTGAATTCTTGCCGCCACCCACTAGATTAAGTCTTGTTATTATCATCCCCATTTACAGTCTGGGAAGCCTTTCCTCTCTTTGGGAACTTCTTTGTAGTCTGGGATTTTAAGACATGATCACATATTTTTAAATTATTTTAGTCAGTCAAAGACTTCTGTGTGTCTGCCTACTGCTGAGCTAGTTATTTCCCTCCATCCTCTGCATACACATTCTTTCCTGGTCATCGCATCCACCTTCCCCATAAACCCAGGAAAAGCAGCAGCAGAGCGGACTCCTGTCACATTCTCAAGCATCAGGACCTCTTTTTCAGCTGATGAGACTAGCTGGCCTGCCCTTCAGTAGATGCTCCAGAAACTGAAGCCTATTATTACACAGCTGTGGCCATCACTGCTATTTCTACATTATTATAAATTTCCATGAATAAAATAAACAAAGTTACTATAGAAACCTGATCACAATTCCTTGTTGAGTCAGAGTGCCCGCAGGGCCAGTTACCGTGTGGCAACCTGGCAACTCTCATGAACATCCTGGCCTCTGCCCCACTCACTGGAGACATCTGACAAACTGTCCCCTGCCTCTGTGCTCTAGTTTCTTCTCTGCATATAAAATACCAGAAACAAACATGTTGCACTGTATCAACCACTGTTTATCTGCAAAGCTATACAACATACTTGGGAATATTTACTATGTCTAACCAGACAGATGGTGGAAATAAAAAAGAGGGTGAGGGCTTCCCTGGTGGTCCAATGGTTAAGAATTTGCCTGCCAATGCAGAAGACACAGGTTTGATCACTGGTCCAGGAAGATTCCACATGCCATGGAACAAGTAAACCCATGTGCCACAACTACTGAGCCTGTGCTCCAGAGCCCAGGAGCCGCAACTACTGAGGCCCATTCACCCTAGAGCCCGTGCTCTGCAACAAGAGAAGCCACCAGGATGAGAAGCCCGCGCAGCACAAGAGAATCTCCCATTCTCTAAACTGGAGAAAAGCCCATGTATGTCCGTTTCTTTAGAAGAAAAGAAGTTTTCCTGGGCCCGTGACCCTTCAGAATAAAGATTCTATCCCAAGCCTTGTTTCAAGTTATCTATGGCCATGGGATGGGTTCCACCAGTGAGCTGCGAGAAAAAGTGACATGTGCAACTTCTGGGTTGTGCTTTAAAAAGGTATGTGTGTGTCTGTGGCAGGAGGTACTCTCCTCTTTCTTTTTCCTCCATCCTGGTTTGAATGTGTATGAAGTGGTGAGCTGTGAACAGCCATCTTCGATTGCAGATGGAAGCTGCAAGTTGAGAGTGGAAGAACAAATGAGGAGGAGGTTGAGAGTGGAAGAACAAATGAGGAGGCAGTGTCTAGGACACTGCCTGGACATTTATATGAGAACGGAAGTTCTAACTTATTTAAAGTATTATGATTTTGGCCTTATTAATATGCCTGGAAATAGGATATAAGCAACCACACCTGTTTTTTTTTAATTTGGTATGACATCTTCCAAGATGTATTTCACTAATGATTTCTAAGCTCTGATTTCTAACAAAGAATACTCTGGTGAATTTCCTGGGAAGGTGGCTACCCATAATCCCCTTATATACATGCAGTTCCTCTTACCAACAAAAGAATGGGAAAGACTAGAGTCTCTTCAAGAAAATAAGAAATACCAAGGGAACATTTCATGCAGAGATGGGCACAATAAAGGACAGAAATGGCAAGGACCTAACAGAAGCAGAAGAGATTAAGAAGAGGTGGTAAGAATACACAGAAGAACTATACAAAAAAGGTCTTACTGACCCGGATATCCATGATGATGTGATCACTCACCTAGAGCCAGACATCCTGGAAAGTGAACTCAAGTGGGCTTTGGAAACAGTTACTGGAGGTGACAGGATTCCAGCTGAGCTATTTAAAATCCTAAAAGATGATGCTGTGAAAGTGCTGAACTCAATGTGTCAGCAAATTTGGAAAACTCAGCAGTGTCCACAGGACTAAAAAAATTGTCAGATTTCATTCCAATTCCAAAGATGAGCAATGCCAAAGAATATTCAAAATATTGCACAATCATGCTCATTTCACATGCTAGGCAAGGTAATGCTCAAAATACTTCAAGCTAGGCTTCAAAAGTACATGAACCAAGAACTTCCAGATGTAAGCTGGATTTAGAAAAGGCAGAGGAACCAGAGATCAAATTGCCAACATCTATTGGATCATAGAAAAAGCAAGGGAATTCCATAAAAACATCTAGTTTTGTTTCATCGACTACAGAAAAGCCTTTGACTGTGTGGATTACAACAAACTGGGGAAAATTCTTAAAGAGATGAAATACCAGACCACCTTAACTGCCTCCTGATAAACCTGTATGCAGGTCAAGAAGCAACAGTTAGAAGCAAGAGGTAGAAGAACTGGAGATTGAACAATGGACTGATTCCAAATTGGGAAAGGGATACGTCAAGGCTGCATATTGTCACCCTGCTTATTTAACTTATATGCAAAGTACTTCATGTGAAACGCCGGGCTGGATGAAGCACAAGCTGGCATCAAGATTGCAGGGAGAAATATCAATAACCTCAGTTACGCAGATGACACCACCACCCTTATGGCAGAAAGTGAAGAAGAACTAAAGAGCCTCTTAATGAAGGTGAAAGAGGAGAGTAAAATAGCTGACTTAAAACTCAACATTCAAAAAACTAAGATCATGGCATCCGGTCTCATCACTTCATGGCAAATAGATGGGGGGGGGCGGATGGAAACAGAAACAGACTTAATTTTCTTGGCCTCCAAAATCACTGCAGATGGCGACTGTGGCCTCAAAATTAAAAGATGCCTGCTCCTTGGAAGAAAAGCTATGACAAACCTAGGCAGCATATTAAAAAGCAGAGACATCACTTTGCCAACAAAGTTTCATCTAGTCAAAGTTATGGTTTTTCCAGTAGTCATGTACGGATATGAGAGCTGGATCATAAAGAAGGCTGAGCGCCGAAGAATTGACGCTTTCAAACTGTGGTGTTGGAGAAGACTCTTGAGAGTCCCTTGGACTGCAAGGAGATCAAACCAGTCAGTCCTAAAGGAAATCAATCCTGAATATTCATTGGAAGGACTGATGTTGAAGCTCCAATAGTTTGGCTACCTGATGCGAACAGCTGATTCATTGGAAAAGACCCTGATGCTGGGAAAGATTGAAGGCAGGAGGAGAAAGGGCAACAGAGGATGAGCTGGCTGGATGGCATCACTGATGCAACAGACATGAACTTGGGCAAACTCCAGGAGATGGTGGGAGCCAAGGAGGCCTGGCATGCTACAGTCCATGGGGTTGCAAAGAGTTGGACGCAACTGAGCAACTGAACAACAGCAACCTTCTACCAAGAAGTAGAGTCTGCCTCCCCTCCATTTGAATCTGTGCCTGGCTTGTAACTTACTTTGACTAACAGAATGCAAGGGAAGTGATTCTATGTCAGTCCCAGGTATAGGCCCTTAAAGAGTCTGGCACCTTCCGTGTTTACCATCTCAGAAACCAGCTGCCATCTAAGGAAGCCCAATTATCTGACTTGAGTGGCCAGGTGGAGAAGATGAGAAATGAAGGGAGAGAGAAAAAAGGGACTCAAATGTTAGCCAGTACAGTGACCTCTGAGTGAGTTGCTGCACATGGGAGTGAGGCTGTCTTGGATCCTCCAGCCCCAGACATGCACCTTGGCCATTACCATGTTCAACAAAGGTGAGCTGTCTCCACCAAGCCCTGCCCAAATTGCCAACCCAAACAACCATGAGCCGTAACATGGTTGATTGAAGCCACTAAGTTCTGGCTGATTGGTTGTGCAGCAGTAGATTACTGACACAAACATAAAATAGTTGGAGGTTGTTGATGGAGGGAAGAAGTGGTCATTTCTTGGCACAGGGAGAGAGTGACTAACCAAGGCAGAATGAATCTGGCCACTGAAAACTTCCCTCATTGCTTGCTTCCCCCAGCTAGACTGTAATCCATGTGCATGTCCCTGAACAGGGTTTCCACTTCTTTGGCACCATATGAGATATTAGGAAACTTTCCCAATGGACCAAAGAGTTGAGAAGAAAAGAACTCCACAACTGGAAGTCACTATCTTCATCAGAAAGATGCCAAACTAAAAATTCATTGGGGATATACTACAGTGGTGCAATAACAGTTTACCTGTTTAATTTGTGCTAAAAATCATGCCAGGTTAAAAAGTGGAGCAGTATCTCTCGGACTTCCAAGGTGGTAGTGTATTCACTGGAGACTTCATATTTCCAATGCAGGGGACACGGGTTCGATCCCTGATCACAGAGCTAGATTCTGCATGCCCTGGCTGGGCAAGTTCTACATGCCACGCAGTGGGGCCAAAACAAAACAAAAAAAAAAAAAAGTGGAGTAGTGTCTCAATCAAGCAACTTGTTGCAAAGCTGAAACTAGCTTCTTAAAAGTTTATAAATCAATGTGTATTTGTCAACCTGGGAAAAATTTTGTATGATTTCAGAGCATTTACAGCAATGCCCTGATGCATTTATTCTCAGCCCCACAACGTTTGTTTCCTCAACTGAATCTCTAAAAATAATACCATTCTGCCTAGCAAACTTCCTTGTGGGTCACTGGGTCAACCTAGCTGTCAGATAATTGGGAAGCTGGAAAAGTAGTCTATCAATGTGCATATCTAAAACTGCAGAGATTTTTTTTTTATTCCAGACTTCTCCAACTATTCTATTCCACAGGAAATATAAAATAAGTAGAGAGTAATTTCAGGAAACAAGTTGGTTTGTACATGGTCTTTTGTTAAAACATCTCAATGGGGCTCCCTGTGTTATCTCAAGATACTTGCTCGGTTTTCATTGTCCATGGGTTTTAAATTTACTTGAATTTTTTTTTCTCTTCCTGTTGGCCTAGGGAAAAGTGTTGGTCCAAAGGAGAAGACCTGTAATTGTAACTGTCCATTGTTATATCTACATGCCAATGTAACTGGAAAGGAGTAAAAATGGAAAGAAAGAAAAAAATATACCCCAAAACAATAGTTGTTACAGTCTATGGGTTTGGTTTTTTAAATATATATATATAATGGAAGTTGTGGCTCTCTAAATATTTTACCCTCCTGCAATTTGCAGTATGTTTTTTTCCCTCCTACATTGACTTATTTCTATCTATATCTGTTTTTAAAATAACCATGGACATTGAGTCTACTGCCAGAGTGTAGGCTGCCTAAGAGAATGAATTTTGACTTGTGGTCCTTTCAACTTAGCCAGACCACAGAACTGACCACCTCAGCATCAAAAGCCAGCCCAGGGTTCTCTCTTTCCCTCCAGATCTGAAGGAGAACTGAGAGGATTTCCTTAACACTCAGCACAGCTGGGCCTAGAGGCATTGCTCAAGTCGGTGTAGAAATCTGAGAATTCCTTGGCCACCATGTGTCAGCTCCTAAACTAGGCTGAGGCTCTGAGCTGTGCTCACAGACCCCCGAGTCCTGCCAAGACACCAAGTCAATAAACTCATTTAATAATACATTGAAAGCCAAAGAGTTCATGACATCCCTGGAGTAAAATTCATAGGCGACAGACTCCAGCTTCTCTGTCACAGAATAAAAGAAAGATTTGCCTGCTTGCTGTTTCTTATTTCTCTTTATTTTCCTGAGAGCTCATTGATCACTGATCTCCTTTTCACCCCCCACATTGCATGCACAAATTCCCCTACCCCCAAAGATGCCTGAACCTTGCCCTGTCCCACTCTAAGATCAATCCCCTGGAATTGGGGTTCATTTCTTTGTTTTTTCTCTCTCCCTCTGGGAAGGTTCCAGGCCCATCTGGTCCAGCTTAAGACATGCTTGTTGCTTTTTGAGAACAATCAGCAATTTCTTTCCATTGTTATGAACAATCTGGACATCTGAACACTGTGATCCCTGGAGGATTCTGCCAGTGCTTGCTCAGCAGGGAGATTTTTGAGTATCTCCTCCCCTCCCATCACCTCTACCCCTTCCAATGTGAGGGAGCAGACATTCAAAGCGGGAGACAGGGGGTGGTGGTGGAGAGGAGTGTTCTGAAGAGCTAGCTTGCACACTCCAAGTCACCGGGCAGCGAGTGAAAGCAACATCTGGAAGGGGCTCTTCTGACCTCAACATCTGGCCTCAGGTCACGTCCTTCTAGAAGAGTGCCTGGAGCTCACAGCCTGAGCACTAGACTACATACATGGGCTGAGCAGGCCCGCTTTGCAGGCTCCCCCTCACTGAGAACTACAGCGATTTACAGGGAGATGTCTAAAACCTCAGAGCAAGGCTGCTGAGGACTTCCCTGGTGGTCCAGTAGTTGGGAATCCACCTGCCAGTACAGGGGAGATGGGTTCAAGCCCTGGTCCAGGAAGATTCCACGTGCCTTAGGGCAACTGAACCTGTGTGACACAACTAGAGAGTAGCCCTCCACTCAGCACAACTAGAGAAAGTCCACATGCAGCAACAAAGACATAGCACCACCAAAAAAATAATAATAAAAGAAAGTAAAAGGATTCTGTGGCAGATTCTGTTGGCACTCAGTTTTTTTGTGTTTTTTTCTTTTTTTAAATCATTGCCTGCACTGAAATCTTTACTGCCTGTACTGAAATTCTCAAATTGACATGTCTTGGACTCCTTCTGCCAGCTGGGTGCCAGCTAGGTTGGCCAATGGGAGGCACTCCCATGAGGACACAGGGCAGGAGGAAGAGGAAAGCTTTCATGAAGGTTTCCTGGGCTCCTGACTTCATTCTCATCCATGATGGTGTCAGCTGCAGACATGTCAGCCTCAGGGTGAGTTTATGGACTTTGGGTAACACCACTAGGCCATTTTTGCTCCCCCCAGCCCTTGGTTGGGATGGATTTTTGCTCTAACTAATCTCTAGATGGCGCAGTGCTAAAGAATCTGCCTGCCAATTCAGGAGATGCTTCCCTGGGTCAGGAAGGTTGCCTGGAGAATCTATCCACTTCAGTATTCTTGCCTGGGAAATCCCATGGACAGAGGAGCCTGGCAGGCTATAGTCCATGGAGTTGCAAAGAGTCAGACACGACTGAGTGCACACGCGCATAATGTCTGGCAACAGTCTTTTCCCTCTTTTGTCCCTCCAGCCCTTCCTATATGTTTGTAACCACTGCCCTGTATTAACGTCTCCTCTGTTGGAAACACCTATAATGGTTTCTGTCTTCCTGATTACTGATCAATTCAAACTCCCACCTAAATCATAGAAAAAGAGAAGCCAGGAATAAATCCGAGTCAGTTATCTGAGAAATTACTTGGACCTGGTGTTCTTGTTAAGATGGATATAAGGTAAGGTCTGGGGCTGTGATGTAGAAGATGTAGAAGCCTCACATCTCTGGTCAGTCCCCTGGCTATAACTGAAGAAAAAGGGTGACCAATGCTACCAAGGGAGACAGTGGACCGTGGTACCATCATGAAGACATCTGTAGGACCAAGACCAGAGAAGCTGTTGTACAACTGCCCCCAGAGGGCAGCATCCAGTTTCAGTCACATCCCTGAATTGTCTGCCCAGATGCTGAGCAGTCAGGAAGGAGTCCTTGGGGGAATGAGCAGGCACAGACAGAGCTGAATGGTTCTCTGCAGGATGGGCAGACCCAAGCAGGGTAGGAGCCAGGCTCCTGCGGTCAGCTGCCTTGCCACCTCTGTGCCAGAGCTGTCTCTGGATTCAGGGACTTTGAGCCTAAAAGCCCGGAGACATAGGCTTGGCTCTATACAACATCAACAAAGTCAAGGCCTTATCCGCAGAAGGGGGATTGGACTAGAATGTTCTGTTAGGCTGGGTCCTGGCAGCTCTAACACGTTATGAGTCAACAGTGTCCTGGAATAGTAGTTTTCAATTACCTGGATTAGTTTTGGAAAAATGCCAGGGCCCCAGATACTCAGATTTAAACTGCAGCTAGAGTTAAAAACCACTGTCCCAGAGCAGTCTGCCTCAACTTTAAAAGGACATAGGAATCCCTTGGGGATCTTCTTACAACATGGCTTTTGTTCTGTTGGGTCTGGGATAGGTCCCAAGAGTCTATATTTCTAACAAGCTTCCTGCTGGTGCTCAAACTGCTGGGCACTATTTTGTATTAAAAGGTACTAAGTGTTGCCTTAGTCGCTCAGTTGTGTCTGACTCTTTGTGACCTTATAGACTGTAGCCCGCCAAACTCCCCTGTCCATGGGATTCTCCAGGCAAGAATACTGGAGTGGGTTGCAATTTCCTTCTCCAAAAGGTACAAAAGTTCTTCCCAAATTTGATCTTCCAAGGCAAGTTCTTAACCTTTAGAGCATCAGAATGTCCTGGATGGCCTGTGAAAATGCAGATTGCTAAGCCCCACCCCAGCATCGACAATCCTGCAGGCCTGGAAATGTGCATTTCTAATGCTTCTGGTCAGGAGCCCACTTTCTCTGAGATCCACTGCTCTCAGATGATGGTCCTGAGTCTCGTTGTGCACGAAAACTACCTGGGAAGCTTTTATAATGCCACTTGCCTCCTCTAGCTATCCCACATCAGGCTAACTGAATCAGAATCTCTAGGGTAAAACCAAGGCGTGTTGTTCAGTCACTAAGTCATGTCCGACACTTTTGTGACCCCATGGACTGTAGCCTGCCAGGCTCCTCTGTCCATGGGATTTCCCAGGCAAGAATACTGGAGTGGGTTGCCATGCCCTTCTCCAGGGGATCTTCCCAACCCAGGGACTGAACCCAGGTCTCCTTCATTGCAGGTGGATTCTTTACTGCTGAGCTACTGGGGGAAGCCCAGGATCAAGGCATGGCTAGGTTCTAAAAGATACTCAGGTGATTCTAGTAAGTAGCCAGGATGGGTATCCACTGCTCAGAGATGGGTGATTCTCAAAGGAGGGGTGATTTTTCTCCTCCCTCTTCTCCTCCCTCCAGAGGACACTGGACAATGTCTGAAGACATTTTTGGTTGTCGCACGTGGGAGCTGGGCAAAGATGTCATTGGCATTTAGTGTGTAAAAGCCAAGGCTCTAAACATTCTAGAGTGCAAAGGACAGGACCCCATGACAAATAATTATTGGACACCAGATATCCATTGTTCCAAGATTCAGAAACCTTGTCTAGAGTGGGGTCTAGGAGAACCCCAGAATCTGCCCCAGATCTCCTGAAGCAGAAGCTACATTTTTACCAAGGTTCCCAGGTGACCCCCAAGCTGGAAAAGCACTGTCTTAGATCACTGGCTCTCTCTTTAAGCTCTTCTGAACATTCTAGAAGTCTCCTTAAAGTGCCAAGGGCTGGGCCCATGCCCAGAGTTTGTGATTCAGCAGGTCTGGGGTGGGACCCTGAATTTGCATGTGTAAAGAGTTCCAGTGAGGACTTCCCTGGTGGCACAGTGGATAGGAATCTGCCTGCCAATGCAGGGGACACGGGTTCAAGCTCTGAACCAGGAAGACTCCACGTGCCACAGAGTACCTAAGCCGTATGCCACAACTGAGCCCACACACTGCAACTACCAAAGGATGTGTGCCCTAGAGCCTGTGCTCTGCAACAAGAGAAGCCCACATACTGTCCACCAAGAGTAGCCCCTGCTCACCGCAACTAGAGAAAAGCCGGAGAGAGGCAACGAAGACCCAGTGCAGCCAAAAGTAATTAATTAAAAAGAAAAAAAGAGTTCCAGCGAGGCTGCGGCCAAGGCTCCCCCAAACCACAACTAAGAGCTACTGCCAACAAATCCAGAGTCAGGTAAAACAGCCAAATCCCTGCCAGTTTAGCACACTGAGCATTTGCTGATTCCCAGACTTGCTAACAAAGGAACTATGTCTGTGGGCTGCAAGACACAGAGCTGCTCCCCGCAGGACCATCCGGCCAAATGTCAACAACTCTGCTCAATGCTACAGGGCACATCCCAGAACTAAAATAGCAGGATTGCCCTGCATCTCTCTCTGCTGGCCTCCAGCTGCCTTGATCGCAATCCAAAAGAGAGACAAATCACGGGAAAGCCATGAGCTGTGAAGTCAACTCAAGCAGAGAGACTGAGGCGAGATCTGTGCTGAGCCAGAGAAATAGGGATGAAGAGAACCACGGAAAGCAAAACTGGGCCCTTAGGCTTTACACATGGAACACAGGTATTTCCTTTAAAAATCCACTTTATGGGGACTTCCCTAGTGGTCCAGTGGCTAAGTCTCTGTGCTCCCAATACAAGGGGCCCAGGTTCCATCTGGGATCGGGGAACTAGATCCCATGTGCTGCAACTAAGAGTTTGCATGCAGCAATTTAGGGATCCTTCATGCTGCAACTAAGACTGAGCGGAGATAGATACATAAATAAAAATTTTAAATCCACTGTATGGACACCCCCCGCTCCTCCCAAAGTAGGTGCCTCTGAGGACTGGTGATATTTTCTTACCAACACAGGTGGCTGGTTGGCCGCTCCAGGCCTTGTTGTCCATACACCTGACTGTCTGCTCCCCTTTCAGCGTGTATCCTGGCGAGCAATAGTACTCACACTGGGAGTTAAAGTAGGCACCGTCGATGCACTTAAACCCTCCATTCACTGGCATGGCGAGGGTAGGACATCGCTTTTCTGAAAAAGAGAAAACCAGAGATTCAGCATGTCTTAGTTTTTGTCACAGAGTTTCAGAGTCCAGAAACTGAAAGCATAGGGGGAAGTTAACTGAAATAAAACAGACAGAAGTCTGAGGAAAAATGGATAGTGTCACCAAGCAGGGCGCCATGGGGCCTTTGGGAAGGCAGACCTCTTCCCATATCCTCCACGCTAACTCCTCTCTGAAGACCCAGATAATAGTATCTGATGCACACTCCCTGAGTTTTTCAAATGCTAAAACCACCAAGTGGGCACAGTGAACTATTTGATAACCCCAGACCCCTGGCGCCTATAATGTTAACCGGCCTGTTACCTCACCATCAACCCATCAAAGAACTGTGCATGAACTTTTCATGTACCCTGAGACCCACACCCCCTCCACACATACACCTGGCCTTTAAACAGGCTGTGCTAAAACCCTTCGGGCAGTTGGGAAGCGGGGCGAGTTTGGGCTCGAGCCACTGATTCTCCTTGCTTTGTCCTGCAATAAACCTTTCTCTGCTCCAAACTCTGATTTGGAGTAAGATTGTGCTTCCAGGGGAGACCAGTGAAGGGTGGGGGAGGCAGGACGGGGAGAGGAGGAAGGGGGGCAAGGTGGTATCTCAGGCCAGGTGAGCCTCAGCCTGATCTCGCAGGGGAGCCCAGGAGCATGATTGACACCTGAGTCTGCCCTGCCTCCAGGCATGGTAGCTGGGCTTTCAGAATCCTTTACCCGTCAGTAGTACTGGGCAGCTAGAGGCTGCCCATGGGGGATGCTCTCCCTGTTAGGATGGAGAAAACAGTGCTCTGAAGGAGCAGAGCCTCTTCTTCCTTGGAGGAAGGTCAATCGACGGTACAAGTCATGAAGAGCAACTGGCAGCAGGGCATCCAGGACACCTGAGAGAAGCACACACTGTCCAGGATAGTCACCCAGACGGTATAGTCGTCTACACATACTGGATCACACGGCTGCAGCCCAACCCCAGTTTCTCCAATAGTTAAAGGCACCCATCTCAACAGTGTTGTTGCAAAAATTGCATGTATGTGAAACGCTTGGTACCCAAGTGCTCCATTCATGACAGCGATCTGCAAAAGCAATGGCACCTGAAATGTGTTTCAATGTGCAGTTTCCCAAGTGAGATGGAACTTTTCAGGAAGCTCAAAGTCAGCCCCTGAAATGTGCTTACAGGCTTCTCCCCTGAGGCCTGGTGCTTTTCAGGGAATGAGCATCATTCAGCGGGTAATTCTTAAGTTCTACCTCTTGGAGGAGCACTTTTCTCTACTACCAGTAGTCCAGGGCAGAGCACCATTTTTTTGTGTGTGTGTGTGAGAGGGAAATAAAGTTTATTAGAGTGGTAGATGCTGACAGAACAGTGGGCCAACTCAAGGGAGAACTGACGTTGAACAGGGGAACTTAGTCCACTTTTATACCCAGGGTACAAGGAGTGCAATAGGGTCTTATGGGTCATTTGCTGATTGGATGAGGCATGTATATTGGGTGGAGGGAAGAGGAAGGGAAATACCTTCTCCCTGTGGGGTAGGAGGGAAGACAGGTTATACTGCTCAGGAGGACTTGAAATCCATTAATAAATACAACATGGGGGAGAGAAGGATGCTAAGGGTCTGGTTTTTCCGTTCCAGCATTCCAAGGCCCTCCTTGGTTTTATCTGCTTTTTCATCCTTGGGTCACCACAGAGTCCTCAGTTTGGCTCAGACAAAACTCTCTTCTATTCTATTATAGATTGTTTATTGATTATTTTCATTGACACTGGTGAGGCGAATCTTTTCTTCCCTGGTTCCTTTGCTATTTGCGTTTTCTCTTTTATGTTGCACCTGGTTTTGATTTTTGTCCTGTTTTGTAGTGTTTTCTTTTTCCATTTGCTTGTTGATTTGTTGTTGTTCAGTCACTCAGTTGTGTCCAACTCTTTGTGACCCCATGGACTGGAACATGCCAGGCTTCCTTCTCCTTCACCAACTCCCAGAGCTTGTTCAAACTCATGTCCATCAAGTCGGTGATGCCATCTAACTCTCATCCTCTGTCCTCCCCTTCTCCTCCTGCCTTCGATCTTTCCCAGCATCAGAGTCGTTTCTAATGAGTCGGCTCTTAGCATCAGGTGGCCAAAGTATTGGAGCTTCAGCATCAGTCCTTCAAGTGAGTATTCACAATTGATTTCCTTTAGTATTGACTGGTTTGATCTCCTTGCAGTTCAAGGGACTCTCAAGAGTCTTCTCCAACACCACAGTTCAAAAGCATCAATTCTTTGGCGCTCAGCTTTCTTTATAGTCCAACACTCACATCCATGCATGACTACTGGAAAAACCATAGCTTTGACTAGACAGACCTTTGTCGGCAAAGTAATGTCTCTGCTTTTTAATATGCTGTCTAGGTTGGTCATAGCTTTTCCTCCGAGGAGCAAGAGTCTTTCAATTTCATGGCTGCAATCACCATCTGCCTCCCATAAAGCAGGAGCTTGGAGGTGGGCCAGAGCACCATTCTTACACTTATACTGTGGTTTACTCCTCTGCCCGCTGTCTCTGGTGCTGTTCTGTGAGACCCCTGATGGCAGATGACCCCTGATGGTAGAATGTGTCTTGTTTCTCAATCCCCAACACCTTTCCAGGGTCCAGCACTCATTAAATGGACATAATATAGTGCAAAACAAACCTCTGTTCTCTCCCCCTTTCCAAACAGCCAATCACACCCCTCTGTCTGAAAGTCATCTTACTTCTGCCACTTCTTAAGAACACATTGGCTTCTGCTCACAAAGGAGTTTTTCTCATCACAGGCCCCAAAACATTCAGTAAAAATCCTTGGTCTCAGAGCAAAAGAACTTAGGCCCCAGGACTCCCCTGGCAGTCCAGGGGTTAAGACTTCACCTTCCAATGCAGAAAACAGAAGCAATACTGAAGCAAATTCAGTAAAGACTTTAAAAATGGTCCACCATCAGGGACTTCCCTGATGGTCCAGAGGCTAAGACTGCATGCTTCCAATGCAGGAGGCCTGGGTTCAATCCCTGGGAACTAAATCTAGTCAGGGAACTAGATCTCACATACTGCAACACAGCCAAATAAACAAAACCAAATAACTAAAAAGCCAAATAACAACAACAAAAATGGTCCACACTAAAAAAAAAAAAATCTTTAAAACAAATAAACAAAAAAAGAACTTTGGCCCTGATTGGCCCTGAGGTCTCACACATGGGGCCAGGCTACTCACGCTTGCAGATGACTTTGTCCGACCACCGTTTGTTTGACTGGCAGATCACCTGGGGAGAGCCCTGCAGCTCATAGCCCTTCTGGCAGCGGATGTCACACCTGGTTCCCAGGGTTGTTTGGTAGTATCCTCCTTGAGGGGCCCTGCAGTACACATTCCCGTACTTCACCTTGATGGGGGAGCACCACGGGATGTCTACAGGGAGCAGAAACAAAGGAAAAGGAGAAATAGAAAATGACATCTTCAGAAAATGTGTGGTTTTTTTTTTTTTCAGTCTTGAAGTCCCTGACTGGCTGCATTCCAGATGCTGGACCTCCAAATAGTGCCCCGTGTCTTATAAGGTATCTCTGGGTGGGGAGGACTAGGTGTCTGATATATCTGACTATGGGTCCAGGTTCCTCCACTGGTGGCTGTGTGATATTGGACAAATTACTTAACTTCTCTGAGTGAATACTCCTAACTATGTCATAGGACTCTTATTATGACTGAAAAAAAATGCATAGTAAGCAATTAGCACAGTGCCTAGCACATAGTAAATGCTCAATGAATGCTTGTTCTTTTGAATATTTCCCTTGACTAGAGACAGAATTCTCTTGAGAGCAACTGTTACCATTGTGAACTCTAACACCAACCATACATATATGATGGCAGGGAGTTAATAATTGGTCAATTTAGATTTTTTTTCCAAGTTTGTATCATAGTCACTGTAAAAACACGTAACCCTATCTTAATGAGTGTGGATACAGCAACAATTTCCAGGGTTTTGCCACAGGATATAATTTGGGTTTAAAGTCACAGAACAGGGACTCCCCACTGGGAAGCAACCTCCCTTTTCAGACGTCTGCAGTTAAGGCCCCTTCAGGTAAGAGATGACACCCTTCTCCAATGACAAAGTTCCAGGGTGTTTTGATTTCGGTCTCACAGTTGCCCAGAGTACAGCTTAGGGTGACACATACTTTAGAACCTCTCCCTGGGCCTTTAGTAGGTGCTCGCTGAGAGCCATAAAATTAGCAGGACAAGACTAGCTCCTGGAAAGTTCCCACAGTGCCCACTACACATCAATGGGGACCAGAGACAGCTCCCTCAAGTCTGTCAGGTTCTCCACACCCTGAACAGGTGTCCCCTCCCTGCAGCTGCCACGCTCCTCACTTTCCCCCCAGCACCTGCTCTGTCAGTGAGGTTTATGCGCCATCATGTGGCCACGCAAGAAACTCCCTATTTGACTTGTGTTTCTGGCTGCTTCTCAACCATGAAAACCAACAGTCCTTCCTGTCCAGGTCTCGTGCACAGACTGTTTTCCTTATTTTAAACTTATGTGCTTTGACATCACCTTTGGCTAATATTTTCATCATATTATGCTTTGCAGGCAGCTGCAAATGGGTGCTAAGGTAAAGACTCAAGCAGTATTTCCTGGACTTCCTGGGGAGAAGTGCTGTCCCAGGCTTAGTCTAGAGCTGATTAAGTTTGACCATGTGGATACAGACTTGTAGGAGCTTACACCAGGCCTCTAGCCCTTTCTGGAATGAAGTTTCCTTCCTCTGGGGTTTACACATCCAGTCTGTATGTGCTAACATTTTAAAATGAGAAAAATCTGACCCTGAAGTGAAGTACAAAACAGCAGACTATCTCCAGTATTTTCTTCTAAGTATAATTTTTGAACCGATTTTAAATGCTTCAGTTCTTTCTTTGGTGATGGCTCCTGGTAAGCCATGAAGTTAAGAGATTTCAAGATCACAGGTAAATGAGAAGCCTTTGGGGGTATGTTTGCCTAGTACTGCCAAGCTGTGGATATTTCTTCTATAATCAGAAGTCCTTACAATAAATTCTGAAAAAATCCATAGATGCCTACCACTCCAAGACTTGGAACCTATTGGTTTCTATGACTACTAGAAGTGATGTATATTTCTCGCTCCCCTCTATTTCTGCCTTTCTTTTCCAACTGTAATAAGACCACCCACAAGCAAACTCCAAAATGTACTTAGTGTTTTAAAGCTCAAAGAAGCACTTTGTATAGTCCACAAAGGACTTCCACAGTGTTAGATCTTAAAAGTCATCTGTGGCCTTACCTCTTTGCCTTGTCCTCCTTTCCCCACCCTCTCTCCCTAACTCCCCTACTACCTCACTTCCTCTAAGTTCCCCTTCTGGACTGCCACGCTTCTGTGCTTCTCTAGTTCCAGCCTCTTCTGCCAACTGGTCCCCTTCACTGCCCTTTTGTCACCATCTCACAGGCCAAACTGAAATCCTGGACTGAGAACTGGGCTCCAGAGAGAGCAAATGAAATCCCCATCAGGGCAGAAGGGTGATGAGGTGAGAAGAATACGGGAGACCCAAAGGGAGGCGATGAAAACAGTGAGCTAGTAGCGTATGGTAGCTACTGGGCAAAGTCAAGAGGACTAGGCTCATATTATCGAACTCTATCATCTCCTAGTAATTCAAAACACTTTTCAGGGACTCAGGTTCCTAACCTACACAAGTAAGGAATCTGATGAAGTTATTTTAAAAGTCCCATCTATTGCATTGGACAAAACGTTCATTTGGGTTTTTCCCTAAGATGGTACAGAAAAACTTGAACGAACTTTTTGGGCAACCCAGTACGATGTTTATTTTTATTCTGATCAAATTTTATACCAGTTTGAAAATGTCCAAAAAAAGTCCCATCTAGCTTTGCAGTTGTATGATTCAAATTCAAATTATGCCTCTCTGCCCTCCTACCCATCTCACACCCATGCCTACCTCCTTACTCCTTCTGACTGATAACTTTGGGTAGTCTCTCGTAATCTTTCCAGCTAAAGGCAAATCCATTTTACATTATGGATCCCAATCATATTTACAACCTGGAAGGGCATCCAATTCTCTACTCATTTTTCACTCAAGTGTTGAAAACACTCACATCCTCCAGCCTCTGGACTTTGATGTGAGGTTAGGAAATACAGGGTCCTAGAATAAACTAATGTCAGGCAGCAGATCCACAATGTTTAGCACACATATTATGGTTGTCTTTTCCACAACTGTGCCCAGATCAAATATTTAAGGCTAGCAGGTACATTACAGAATGATGGGCATATACATGTATCACAAATTCACATATTTCAGTACAACCAGGCCATTAGCAGTTTTCTTTTTTTTTTAATTAAGATATTCTGAGCCTTCACACAGCTAAAAAACAGTGCTGGCTACCTACTCAAAAGCTGTGCTGTTGTCAACATGTAGGGGAAAGAATCTTGTTTGTTTTTTTTTTTTCAAAAGGAATTTCTTTTGGATTACTTCCCAAAACAAATCTTTGGAAGGTATTTTGACATTTTAACAGCCCTGCAGTGACAGTAATGAAAAAGTCACTGAGTGACTTGAATTTGAAGTGCATACAAATACCATGAAGTACGTGTGTATTAAATGATTCATTTTGCTGCACAGTGGAAAACAAAAAAAAAAATCATAAATTAACTATGCTCCAATAAAAATTAATTTTAAAAAATGTTTAAAAAAGTGAATTAGCAAAATGTTTAAAATAGAGATTTACAGAAAGGACGTTCTTATGCTGCTTCAATTAAGACAGTTTATTTAGGAAGAAACCTAAAATTGATTCTTCTGGAAAGCTTTTCATCTCCCTGGGCCATTGTGGAGTTCCTGGGGGTAAGCAGTATCATGTAGCAGACTGAGGAACCACTAGTAAACTCTGAATGTTGAGCTAAAACATCTGGAGTTTAGACCCAAACATAATGTTTGCTAACTGTGGGAGTCTGGGCAAGTCACCTCCCTTCTCTAATCTGCGGTTCCTTCATCTGTAAATAAGTAACAACATCATATCTCTACATGTCTTCCTCCTCCCCTCCATTAGTGTGAAGACAGAATGGCATTCCAGGTAAAAGAATCAAAAGCAAGGGTTGCCACATTAAGTGTTGGTTACATTTCACATCTTCTTTCTTTTATAAATTATGATTTATATCATAAATTTAATTCCAAAAACACTTGAGTACATACTCTGTGCCAGACACTGTGTAGGGGCCTGAGGATCTACAACTAATCCCCTGGTGAATAATGGTTTGCCTCTAAGTTTTAGAATTTAAAAATTACTGACAATGAAAACAATTCCCTAAGAAGTATATATTCTTAAATATTTTAGGTGAACTCTAGGGCAGGCACATATTTTGGCCATCTGGTCTACCTTCCATACATCCAATGCTGTGAAGGGAGGATGAACACTAGGAACAATGATCCAAGGGCACTACACAATGCCTCTTGTACATGTGAAGGGTCACATGGGCACGCATGTGTTTTAGGAAGATTTTTTTTTTTAATTCTCAATCAATTAAGTGTTACGAATAGGAAAACCACCTTACTTCAAACAACTCATTAACAAGTCTGTGCTTTGCTTGATTGGTTAATTCCTGAGGCAATAAAACAGGAGCTATGGATAGGAATGAGTATTTGTACTCACAGGTCATAAGCAAACATGGAATATGGTGGGAAACACACCTGGACATAGGTAACAGTCATTATATTAGAAAGGTTGTTCACTTGTGTAGAAAACAATGGAAGGACTTTCTCCAACCAAAGAATGGCCAGTACTACCCTGATCTTCCTATAAGTCAGATATATCATGACAGATCAGGGGAGTGCTCTTGCCAAAATACAGACAAATTTCCTGGACAAAAAGCCATGATGGAACTTTATTAAGCAATTTTATTCAAATTATTTCTCAAATGTAAAAGGAACTGGATTCAGCAAGGAATAATCTAAATTTACCTTCACTTTTCTCAGGACTCCTTAAGTTTCAGAGAAACAACTCACCAGTAGAAAATATTTATGGACATACTTACCTGAGCCTGCATAGAAGGTTCTTGATTAGGCTTTTTATACCTGCTGGAAGGGGTGGATTGCTGAAAATGTGTAGAGATGGAATTCTTTATCATTAAAGTTTCATTGATCAACACACTTTATTCATCATTTCAGGAGCCAAGCCACACTCAGAAAGAGCACAATGAAATGAGCTTATGAAAATCAAGTTTTCTCATTCCCCATTCATCTCAGTACATTAGCAGCACTGGGTCCAGATTTGACCTTGGAAGGTTTACTCAGGATGAGTCTGGCTGTAATGTATGAATTAGGTAGAACTCAGGGCTTGATTTTCACTTTCCAGCTAGAGCTTGGCTTTGCAGAAGTAAGGATAGTAAAGAAATTGATGAGAATAAAATGACCACTGCAGTGCTGAAGGGTAGCACTTCAGAGATTTTCAAATGCTTTTAGTTTTCTTTCATTTGTTTTTTTCTGTATTTTCTTTCAAATGGGAGCATATGAATGTTACTTTTTAAACATATTCTTTTCTGGGCAGGCAATTACAAGTGAAAATGTGTTGTCTGGTCACTTTATTATAATTGGTTCTGCAGGGCAAGAGGGAAAGTTCTCCTGGCATCAGCAGGTCTTCATTAGCACATAAGCAAAGCATTCACCTTTATATTTAGCGCCTGAATACACGACTTCATCATCTTCTAGTGGTGAATCTCCAGATCCTACAATAAAAAAGAACAGAAACTGCAGCAAGAAAAGCCACACGATATGGACGAATATTTTGAAGCACTGCTTTGGCACAGTCCATGCAAGAGGGGCTATTAGAATGCAGAGCAAGAGTGAAAGCTTCTGTGGCCATTCACAAAGGGACAGGGTGAACCCAGCTGGACTGAGATTGCCAGAGCCCATCAAAATGAGCCTCCAATGGTTTGGGAATCACCATGTGTCCACTGGAATTCTGGACTCGGGATTGAGAGCAAGTCAACTTCACTCTGAGAAGACGCCAATGAATATGAATCTCATGCCAGCAGAGACGCAGTAAAATGTGTGTGACTCAGGCACAGCCCAGAGTTTCTCCAGCAGTCAAAGAAAACCTGGTAGAACTGGGTGTTTATTAAAAGAACTGGGTGTTATTTTATTTATAAAAATATTCTGAAAATAAGTCCATCTTGTGAAACAAACTTGGGTGGAGGATAAGGAGGCAAATCAAATGTCTTAATGACAAATGTTCAAAGCTGCCTTAGTCTGTTTGTAGGAAATGAGGGCTGAAATTGATGACATGGATGTTTGTTCGAAACCTCTCACCCAGGCATGGCTAAAGTCAAATTTCTTGATGAGTCCTGCTACCCTTGAAAACCACAACCTCAGAGAGAAAGTCTGTGTTTAATTTAAAACTTTAAACTCACTTGGAAGTTGGAACTGAATCATTTTTCAAATGTTAACTGTTGAATTCCAGTGAATGGTGATTCTTAACCTTTAGAGCAGCACCAGGCCCCAAACTTCAAAGCAATAATCTCGAATTTAGAGATCTCTCCTTCTCGCCTTTCTCTTCTGATCACTGACTGTTGAATTAGCAACATCCTGATCACATATTTACCAGCAGGGACTGCAACCATCATAGGTAAGAACATTCTCTTTTATGAGTTTATTCAAAGCTCCAAACAGGAAAAGAGAATTGAGTAATGGTCCTGCTCTTCTTGTATCCTGGATGAGAGATGGTGAGTGGAAATTAAAAGTGATGAAGGCCAGACCATGTCCATTTGGAAAGGACTTTCCCAACAAGAGAAGCCCAGTTCTGCTTCAGGCTTCTTTACTTCGTCTCTGACCACCCACACAGGTATAAAATTACATAAACTGGTCCTTATTCCATATCAAAAAATGAACACGAAACTCTTCAGGAAAGCAATCTAGCAATGCATTAGAAGCCTATATTCAAATCCCTTGATCCAGTGATTCCCCTTCTGGGAATCTATCCCAAAGAAATAATATTAAATGCAGAAAAATAATTTGCATTTGTTGTATACCTGAAACTAACACCACACTGTAAATCAACTACACTCCAATTTTAAAAAATTAAAAGAATTTATAAAGATTTCTTTGCAACATCATGGTGGGAGGGGGGTTCATGTTTGGGAGTTCGTGTAAAAAAATAAATAAATACAAAAAAAATAAAAAATAAAAATAAATACTAGATTAAATGATTAAAAAAAAAAAGAAAAGAAAAAGACTATAAAAACTGACCAAAAAGTCAATATTATGGTTAAATAAATCAAAGTACACTTACTGGATATAATATAATGTAGTCATTAAAATGTTTATAAAGGATTAAATAAAATAGAAAAGGCTTAGGTTATAGTAAGTGAAAAATGTGCTGTAACAAAATTATATAAATGGTATGATTTATAATAATGTAAAACAAATTCAAAATAAACAACGCATGGAAAAGAGTCTTTGATCATTTGATGCTCTTTCTTCTTTTCTAAATGTTCCATTATAAACATATGTTACTTTCATAATGGAAAATAAATTTTATTTATTATTCATTTAATGCAAAGAAGTGTAGTTTCCAAAATATGTTTTGAACGGATCAGAAGCTTTTAAGAACTTACTGTCCCTCCCCTCCTACCCTGCCCCCTTCCTCTAGAATCAGAGTTGAACTGGAAGTCCTCCAGAACTGGTGAATTCTCCAACTCCATATGGCACATTTCTCAGCGTTGCGAGATATGTCTCATATTAAGAGCAGTTCCCTCTTTCCAAGTCACCCTGGCCTCCATATAATCTATCTAGGCAGTAAGAGGATCTTGACTGATTCCTGGCTCTAGGCAGAAAAGACAACTGCCACAGGTTGGGCTCTTTGGGAGGTATAATACCTTACAAGATGGAGTTTAGTACACACAGTGTTTATTAGGGATCCACACCTCTGAAAGGGATAAGAAGGAAGTATGTTTGGAAAGAAGGAGAAGTCAAGCTTTAAAGCCAGCCCAGTGACAGCTTCTGTGCATGCATGCGTGCTAAGTCGCTTCAGCTATGTCCAACTCTTTGTGACCCCATGGACTGTAGCCCTCCAGGTTCCTCTGTCCATGGGATTCTTCAGGCAAGAATACTGGAGTGGGTTGCCATGCCCTCCTCTAGGGAATCTTCCCAATCCAGGGATCGTACCCACGTCTCCTGTGGCTCCCGCATTGCAGGCGGTTTCTTTACCACTGAGCCACTGGGAAATCCTGACAGCTTCTGATGTTGGACTAAAATGGCTGGACCCTTCTATCCCAATTTCCATCCACCATTGGATATGGCCCACCTCGAGGACATGAACTTGGGTGAAGCACTCCCAACAGCCGAGGCAAGCTCTTAAGGAACAGAAAGCTGATGGGTGTCTGAGAACAGCATTACCCCCAGCTGAGACAATCAGTCCTTTTGAAGGTACATCTGATCAATGCATCTCCGTGACCACCACAAAAACACTCACAGAGAATCAACTGGAGATGTGTTAACTCAAAGAAGGGACCCTCCATATAGATGAGACGGACTGAGCCCTACTGGAGAGATAGGGCACCTAGGGTGCACAGCTCCACTTTGCCAGGGCAGCAGCATTCTAAGACAGAGTCATCAAATGCTGTTTAACATAGTGAAAAACTGAACATGTAACAAGAGGGCCATGAGCAAATTATCTTATATCAACAAACTATTTTACAGCCACTAATCAAGTCTGGAAAATATGTGTGAAATATAACTAAGCAGGAAAGCAGATACTGCAAACTATATACAGGATAAAGTATGAAACTGAATACACACACACACACACACACACGTATATGGCTTTCTAGGTGGCGCTAATGGTAAAGAACCTGCCTGCCAGTGCAGGAGATGTAAGTGAAGGTTTGATCCGTGGTCAGGAAAATCCCCTGGAAGAGGGCACAGCAACCCAGTCCAGTATTCTTGCCTGAAGAATCCCCATGGACAGAGGAGCTTGGTGGGCTACAGTCCATAGGGTTGCAAAGACTCAGACACAACTGAGGTGACTTAGCATACACATATGTATATATATATATATAATATATATATAATGACATTATATATTCTATATATATCATACAGAATATGTCACATTTTATATGTCACATACATATGTTAAATTTGTTATATGACACATACCTATGTCAAATTTGTAATATGATAAAGTGGGGGAAAGGTCAATAAATATGCTGAGATCAATTGACTATAAATCATATACAAAGAAAAACAAAAACTAAGAATCCTATCTTAAGCCAAACCAAAAAATAATTTTCAGACAGTTTATAGACCTAAATTTGAAAGCCAAAAATTTGAGGAAAATGAGGAATATCTGCATAAACATGAGGTAGGAAAAGCTATCAAACAAAACTCACAAGCCATAACCCATAAAGAAAAATATGGCTACATTTCACTACACAAAAATATAAAACTCCTATGTAATAAAAGATACATAAATAAAGTTTAAAGACAAGGCCCAGTCTGGGAAAAAATATTTGGAATGTATATAATGCAGAATTATTATCCAGGATATATAAAGAAGATAGTCCAATGGGAAAAAAATGACAAAAATGATTCGAAGTTTTGTAGGGGAAAAAAATCACCTGAATTTGAAGAAAATACCATAGAATGTTAATATAAAAAAATCTTCAAGCTCACTGGTATTTGGGATATATATATGTCAAGATACCAATTTATACTCAGGAGATTGGCGACAATTTAACTGTCAAGGCTGTCATGAAACAGACACTCTCAAGTTCCATTTGGTAGGAAATACAATTGTACAAATAGGCTGGAAAAACTTTGCACTTCATTTGAAACTATCCTTCAAATCAGCCCTTCCATTTCTAGAAATATGCCTCAGGAATTTTGGCATAAGGCAAGAGTAGCCATGTGCTAGAAGGTTCCCTGCAGCATTGCCATTAGTAAAAACAGATGTATACAACCATTCCTAGAAATAGATGGAGGTGTATTATTCATACGATAAGCAGCTGTAAAAGTTCAAATAAGTGAGCTTGATCTACACAAAACAAGATGAAATCTCAAAACAATGTATGGTTAAAAAAATAAAAAGCAAGTTGCATGATAAATACAGCATGAGATTAAGTATACAAAATTTTTAAATGCAGAATATAATACAATATGTTTTCTAGAAATAAGTGCTAAAATGGATTGGAAAGATATTCATCAACTTTATATTAATGGCTTCCTCTGGGCAGGAAGGAAGAAGGAAGCCAAATGCATACATGAGAAGCCACTGATGTCTCAGTTCTTATAAAATATCTTAAGTAAATGTCGGAAAATATTAATATCAGTTGAATATAGATGGTGAATACTTTGCTTATATTTGAAATATTTTGCCATGTTTTAAAAGGAAGAGAGGGAGAGAGAAAAGGAGGGAGAAAATAAAGAAGTGGGAGAAATGGGAAAGGGGGCTGAAAGAATACACCATAAACCTCCATGTTAGGGCAGTAGAATTAGAATGAAAATTTCCATCCTTTTTTTTTTCTATCATGTTTTCTTCATTGAGCATATCACTATGTAAAATTTTAAAATATATATTTATATATATGCATGTATATATATGATAACTCTTAAAGACAAAAAATGGTGGACTGTGGTATCCAATATGTATGATTAATTTCGTGCTGAATGGCTTCAGTTGTGTCTGACTCTTTGCAACCTTATGAATCATAGACCGACTGCCAGGCTCCTCTGTCCATGGGATTCTCCAGGCAAGAATGTTGGCGTTGCGTTGCCATTCTCCTCTCCAGGGATCTTCCCAACCCAGGGATTGAACCCATATCTCATGTATTCTGCACTGGCAGGTGGGTTCTTTACCACTAGCACCACCTTTCACACTACTGCAAGTCCTCACACTCCAAAGCCTTATTATACATCTAAAAGGACGGCTACACAAACAAGTTCAGGGCCAACTGCCAGAAACTGGACTTTTCTACTCTGGGTTCTAAGTTTTCTCCATTTGCCTTCACCTGCACACATAACTCCCACAGTGAGTTTTGACCCTGCCTCCAGGGGTGTCAGGGATAAACCACATGTATTGTTAAACCACACATTCAACTTAAGATGACAAGCTCAGCTCTGGTGTCATTTGAAAAGTGGTAGATGTTTGCCTAGAGAAAGGAGCCCTCTAGGTTACACCATGAGACAAGTCTTTATAATGAGCTGAAAGGAGATACAAGGATGGTTTGCATCATCACCCACAAGAAAGCAGTCTCCCTGGCACAGTAAAGCAGCTCTTCTGTTCATTGGTTTCTTTGGATAGCTACTCAAACCCAAAACGAGGCATTCTCACTACTGATCTTACTTAGAGACCGCAAGGCAGACAGTTCAGAAGATCTCAATTCAGAATCCTGGCAGAGATTACTTTGATTAGTAACTCACTTATAATGGTACATCCACCTCCATTTAGACTGTGCATACATGCTCAGTCCTGTGCAACTCTTTGTGACCCCATGGACTGTAGCCTGCCAGGCTTCTCTGTCCATTGGATTTCCCAGGCAAGAATACTCTAGTGGGTTGCCATGTCCTCCTCCAGGGGATCTTCCTGACCCAGGGATAAACTTGATTTCCTGTGTCCCTTGCACTGGCCGGCAAATTCTTTACTACAGTGCCACCTGGGAAGCCCCACTTAGATTACAACGCACTAATTAATCTCTTTCTACATTGAACCATGATGACTATAAGTCAGAAATTCCTCTTTGCCAATAAATGTTGCAGAGATAGGCATGAAAGCTAGCACTGGCAGATGACAAGCACAAAGAAGCCCGCTTAAGGAGAACAAGGTTTATAGGAAAGACTTTCTCCCTGATAAAAGAGAGAAGTGCACAGAGAAAAGATTATTTTGCCCTCGTTTCTCTTTTCCTTCTTTGGGAGCGACTGTGTAAGGATAAATACCTAAAGCTATAGCAGCCACTTTGTAACCATGAGGTAAGATGTCTCAGGACTAAAGATTTTCAGCTGAGGATGGTATAGTGGAAGGATAAAAAGAATCTGGGGTCTGTAATGACTATATTGGCCTATTAAATCAACCCTAGACATCTTACCTCCATACTTCGTGTTTGTTGTTGTTTAGTCGCTCAGTTGTATCCGACTCTTTGCAATCCCACAGACTGTAGCATGCCAGGCTCCTCTGTCCATGAGCTTTTCTAAACAAGAATACTTGAGTAGGTTGCCATTCTCTACTTTTTGCTAGGTCAATACTAAATGCTCTTTCAATTTAAACTGCTATGAATAGCATTGTTTGTTACTTGCAAGCTGAATGCATCTAAACTGATTCACAAATGAACAGGGAATTTACTGCCTATTATTGATAAGAGATCAGAGAAAACAAAATGAATGGATATCCCCCCAAATTCCCAGTTTATATTCAGCCTAAACTCATATATCAACTTCTATAAAAAATGATGACCAGTCTGCAAAATGGTTGTCATGAAGGATATAGTAAGATCAAAGTGAAAGTCACTTAGTTGTATCCAACTCTTTGCGACCCCATGGACTATATGGAATTCTCCAGGCCAGAATACTGGAGTGGGTAGCCTTTCCCTTCTCCAGGGGATCTTCCCAACCCAGGGATCTCCCATATTGCAGGTGGATTCTTTACCAGCTGAGCCACAAGGGAAGCCCAAGAATACTGGATTGGGTAGCCTATCCCTTCTCCAGTGGATCTTCCTGACTCAGGAATCAAACC
>SJYX01003271.1:233819-313057 GCA_006410675.1 Oreotragus oreotragus
GGACTTTTGGACTCTGAGGGAGAGGGAAAGGGTGGGATGATTTGGGAGAATAGCATTGAAATATGTATACTATCATGTAAGAAACGATCGCCAGTCTATGTTCAATACAGGCTGCAGGATGCTTGGGGCTGGTGCATGGGGATGATCTGGAGGGATGATGTAGGGTGGGAGGTGGGAGGGGGGTTCATGTTTGGGAGTTCATGTACACCCATGGTGGATTCATGTCAGTGTATGCCAAAACCAATACAGTACTGTAAAGTAAAATAAAGTAAAAATAAAAATTAAAAAAAAAAAAGTTTAGATGTTTTGGATGTTTCAAAAAAAAAAAGAAAAAGAAAAAGATTTTCCACCAGGTTAAAATAGAAAGGAATAAAGAGAGAGAGAGAGAGATTGGCAGGGAAAGAGAGAGGGAGGTTGCCTAGCAAACTCTTCTTTATTTACAGAAGGCTGTTCCCTTTAGAATTCTGGTTAATTGAGGTTTTATTATGGCAACTATTAATAAGTCCTCATATGGTTCAGATGACCACTCTTTGGAAAAAATGCTTCAGTGCTTCTTCCACACAAATACAAATTCTACACTGGCTCAGAAATCAGAAACTTGGTGCCATGTCAGATTCTGTCCCTTAGCCATGCCTGGAGCCAATTCCATTTATAATTCTGCTCTTCTTGCAGAAACTTCATCTAAATTAACAGATTTGCAAAGAACTAGTCACTCCTTTTTTCTGAAGTTCAAAGAAGGGTCTTCCTGGCCTGTTAGGTAGTTAATATCATCAAGTCAACAAACCATTTTTAAGAAATATCTACTATATGTATTAGAATTACACCAGGAATTTAGATTTAAAAGGCTATTAGAGTGCTCATCACCCTAAAATTTTTTTCATTGTGACAGTGGGGAATACAGGGAGCATTCAAGACCAATGGAAGAAGTGGCCAATCTGCTAAACCATATTCCTTTATTGACTGTGATACACGATGCAAGTTAACAGATTTGCTGGTTCTGTGTTAAAGTTTTAGTTCAAAGGGTTGGGTTTATTTTTTTATCTTATTTTGATGATAGCTATACATTCTTAATGTTTTGTCAGAAATTTTTGTTTTCTCTTTATTCTAAATATAATAGTATTATCAGAAGTCATCATATTTAATAGTAAATATAAATTTCATCATCAATTGTATGCTGAAAGTACATGGGAAAATCAAATTCAGTTTGCAGTAGAGATTCTTAACCTGAGTCCCTGGCCTCCTAGAGGATCAATGGAAGGACTTTGAGGGAATCCATGAACCTCTTGAAATTGGACATACTGTCCGGTAGACAAATATATTTTCTGGGGAAAAGTTGCTAACTTTTAGTTGATTTAATAAGGTTCTGTAATCCAAAAACTTATGAAGAACCATGGTTTCCCATTATTCTTTATTATGAAGCACATTAGAGTATTTAATAAGGAAATAAGTAGTATCTCCTTGATATCTGAATCTTTTTAGTATGCCAGAGGACAGAGAAATATATGTAAAACAAGGATAAATGCTTAGCTTTATTAGACCTTATTTTCCCCCCTAGATTATTGCTGTCCAATGGAACTTTCTACAATGATATACATGTTCTATATCTATGCTGTACAATAGGGTAACCACTAGCCGCATGTGATCATTAAGCACTTGAAATATGGCTAGTACAACTGGGAAATGATTTTTTAAATTTCATGTAGTTTTAATTAATTTAAATTTACAAGTGGCTGCCATACTAGACATCATAGGTCAAGATTTAATTTAAAAATATCTACTCTGTGGATATAAATCATGTCTCTGGCTCAGTCATGAGACCCATGTCTAATTTGCCTTGTATACCCAGCAATATAGGGACTTCCCTTGTGGCTCAAAGGTTAAAGCATCTGCCTCCAATACGGGAGACCTGGGTCGATGCCTGGGTCAGGAAGATCCCCTGGAGAAGGAAATGGCAACCCACTCCAGTATTCTTGCTTGGAGAATCCCATGGACTGAGGAGCCTGGTGGGCTGCAGTCCACGGGGTCACAAAGAGTCGGACACGACTGAGTGACTTTACTTACTTACCCAGCAATATGATTCAGAATTGGTAGTCGACAAGTGTTGGAAGGAGAGAGAAAAAGCTGCTTCATGTTTCTTACAACACATAAATCATGTGCCATTATGCTTGTATGTCTGGAACTGTTTTATCCCACTCAGTACAGCTTCAGGATATCAGTTTAAATGGTGACGATACTGGAGATTTGGAAGCTTAGAAAAAGATATTTTGCACTATTGGAAGCCATAGGGTATTAATTTACGGGAACCAGATGATCTAGCTCTAGCAAATGATTTGCCAAAGGGGCTACACTGCAACTGTAGGAAATACAAAAGGACACGTGAATGGCTTCAGAACAAAGATCAAATCCAGGGTACTGCCAGGAAAAGTGTACAGATAAAGCCAAGGATATGACCATCAAATCCTTTGTTAGGTCAAGGTGGTGCTTCAGAGTACTTTCAGTCATACAACATGCCCTTTAGTAAAGATGTATCTCACAGATCCTCTCAATTAAACAAGAGTTTATAACTATGAGACTTGTGGATATGGCTTTTGCTAATGGAGTGAACTCCAAGAAGATTCACAGGAGACTCACAAAGTGGGGTTTTTTTAATTAATTTATTTAACCGGAGGCTAATTACTTTACAATATTGTAGTGGTTTTGCTATACATTGACATGAATCAGCCATGGGTATACATGTATCCCCCCATCCTGAACCCCCCCCCGTCCCACCTCCCTTCCCATCTCATCCCTCAGGGTCATCCCAGTATACTGGCCCTGAGCGCCCTGTCTCATCCATCAAACCTGGACTGGTGATCTATTTCACATATGGTTATATACATGTTTCAATGCTATTCTTTCAAATCATCCCACTCTGGCCTTCTCTCTCAGAGTCCAAAAGTCTGTTCTTTACACCTGTGTCTCTTTTGGTGTCTTGCATATAGGGTCATCATTACCATCTTTATAAATTCCATATATGTGTGTTAATATACTGTACTGGTATTTTTCTTTCTGACTTACTTCACTGTGTATAATAGGCTCCAGTTTCATCCACCTCATTAGAACTGATTCAAATGAATTCTTTTGTAATAGCTGAGTAGTATTCCATTGTGTATATATGCCACAGCTTTATCCATTCATCTGCCGATGGACATCTAGGTTGCTTCCATGTCCTGGCTGTTATAAACAGTGCTGCGATGAACATTGGGGTACATGTGGCTCTTTCAATTCTGGTTTCCTCAGTGTGTGTGCCCAGTAGTGGGATTGCTGGGTGGTATGGCAGTTCTATTTCCAGTTTTTTAAGGAATCTTCACACTGTTCTCCATAGTGGCTGTACTAGTTTGCATTCCCATCAACAGTGTAAGAGGGTTCCCTTTTCTCTGCACCCTCTTTAGCATTTATTATTTGTAGACTTTTTGATAGCAGCCATTCTGGCTGGTGTGAGATGGTACCTCACTGTGGTTCTGATTTGCATTTGTCTGATAACGAGTGATGTTGAGCATCTTTTCATGTGTTTGTTAGCCATCTGTATGTCTTTGGAGAAATGTCTGTTTAGGTCTTTGGCCCATTTTTTGATTGGGTCACTTATTTTTCTGGTGTTGAGCTGCAGGAGTTGCTTGTATGTTTTCGAGATTAATTCTTTGTCAGTTGCTTCATTTGCTATTATTTTTTCCCATTCTGAAGGCTCTTTTCACCTTGCTTATAGTTTCATTCATTGTGCAAAAGCTTTTAAGTTTAATTAGGTCCAGTTTGTTTATTTTTGCTTTCATTTCCATTACTCTGGGAGGTGGGTCATAGAGGATCCTGCTGTGATCTGTGTCAGAGAGTGTTTTGCCTATGTTCTCCTCTAGGAGTTTTATAGTTTCTGGTCTTACATTTAGATCTTTAATCCATTTTGAATTTATTTTTGTGTATGGTGTTAGAAAGTGTTCTAGTTTCATTCTTTTACAAATGGTTGACCAGTTTTCCCAGCACCACTAGTGAAAGAGATTGTCTTTTCTCCATTATGTATTCTTGCCTCCTTTGTCAAAGATAAGGTGTCCATAGGTGCGTGGATTTATCTCTGGGCTTTCTATTTTGTTCCATTGATCTATATTTCTGTCTTTTTGCCAGTACCATACTGTCTTGATGACTGTAGCTATGTAGTATAGTCTGAAGTCAGGCAGGTTGATTCCTCCTGTTCCATTCGTCTTTCTCAAGATTGCTTTGCTATTTGAGGTTTTTTGTATTTCCATACAAGTTGTGAAATTATTTGTTCTAGTTCTGTGAAAAAGACCATTGGTAGCTTGATAGGGATTACACTGAATCTATAGATTGCTTTGGGCAGTATACTCATTTTCATGATATTGATTCTTCTGATCCATGAACATGGTATATTTCTCCATCTATTTGTGTCATCTTTTATTTCTTTCATCAGTGTTTTATAGTTTTCTATACATAGGTCTTTGTTTCTTAAGGTAGATTTATTCCTGGGTATTTTATTCTTTTTGTTGCAATGGACTCACAAAGTTATAATGAGTAATATATTCAGAAATATTACCAACGTGACTGAGAGGGATAGAGACATTACAGAATTGAGGAGAGACCTTTGAACTCATAGAATTCTACTTTCAGGAAACAGACACATAGAGCTGCTTAGCTATAAATAGGTGTTACCTTGCATGACAAAGGAAAGACTGCTCGGAGGGTGTAATCAAGAGCCCAGAGAGTAGAGCAGCAAACCATAAAGAATTCTTTCCAGACTGTGAGGCCTGAACAAAGAACTATCAAAACTTGGCCAGCTAGATTTCAAAATTTCTATGAAACAGTGACTCCCTTATGCCTCCTATTTGACCCCATTTTTAGCAGGAATCTCTAGAGCAGTTATATTATGACTATTCAATCACTGTAGATATGTGGGGAGCTGATAACTTACCCCTTTGGTTTTGCAGGTCTACAAATAGAGCAGAACTGTATTCAAGCAGTTACAGTTAAGACGTACATCTATGATTTCCATGGCGGTACAGTGGATAAGAATCTGCCTGCCAATGCAGGAGACACAAGTTCAATCCCTGGTCCAAGAAGATTCTATATGTCACAGAGCAACTAAAGCCCATGTGACACAACTGCTGAGCTCTTGTGCCTAGAGCCCATGTTCCACAACAAGAGAAGCCACCACAATAAGAAGCCAATGTACCACAACGAAGCAGAGCCCCTGCTCGCCAAACTAGAGAAAGCCTGCACACAGTACCAAAGACTCGGGCAACCAAAAACAAAAAATGAATTTTTAAAAAATCACCTCCTTTAGAACCAACAGAAAATGAAAGTAAATCTAAGGGGCTTTATCCTCCCTGGACAAGATTTAGATGATGAAATTCTGGATTTTGAGCTGATGCTGTGATGGAATAAGACTTTTAGGGACCTTGGGAGGGGGTGAGAGTATTTTACATGTGGGAAGGACATGGATCACTGGGTGCTAGAGGGTAGACTGTGACATGCAGCCTCCAAGTGATCTGTTTCTCCTGGAACTCACTCCTTTGTATAATTCCCTCCTTTAAAATATGGAATGGAATTATTGACTTTGCTTCTAATGAAAAGAATATAGCATAAGGGATGTCATATCTCTTCTGAGGTTGACTTATAAAAAGACTGTGGTTTCCATTTGGACATGCTCTCAGTGTTTTTCTTGGGTCATTCATCCCAGGGTATGCTGGCTGCCAAGTCATGATGGAGTCCTATGGGGAAGCCCATGTGGTGAGGAACCAAAGCCTGCCAATAGTCATGTGAATAGGTTGGAAGAAGATACACACACACACATATACACATGTCGAGCCTTCAGATGAAACACACACACACACACACACACACACACACACACACACATCAAGCCTTCAGATGAAACCTCAGGCCAAAGCAACAACTTGATTGGAACCTCTTGAGAAACCTTGAGCCAGCTAAGCCATGACCAGATTGCAACCTATACAAATTCTGATATAAGAAGCAGTGTTTGGTTTAAAAAAAAAAAAAGGGCGGTGGGGGGGTGGAAGTACAAACCTGCAGGATTTATGCTCCTGAGCACCTTGTGGTGCTAGATTTTACCTGAGACTGTATCCTTGATTGGGTCTTTTCCCCTTCCCCCCTCACTGACAACTTTTCTCTGAGAGCAGTCCCCCTGCAAGTCACAGGCTCTGCTTCTAGGGAACCAAGGTAAGGTAGCAGCTGAATCTCCCCAAAACTCAAATACTGCAATTGGCCTCAAACAAACTATTATTCTTGGTTTGTTTTATAAACTCCTCATTTGATGGTTCATAATCACATTTTCTATTTAATTTAGTACATATTTATTTTAGGCTTTTACTACCTTAAGTTGCTGGGCTTCCCTGGTAGCTCAGATGGTAAAGTATCCACCTGCAATGCAGGAGACTTGGGTTCAATTCCTTGGTTGGGAAGATCCCCTGGAGAAAAGAATGGCAACCCACTCCAGTATTCTTGCCTGGAGAATTCCACAGACAAAAGGAGCCTGGCAGGCTACAGTCCATGGGGTCACAAAGAGTCGGACACAACTGAGTGACTAATGCACACACACACACCTACCTTGAGCTACTAATGCATGTAAATGAGCTTCTGGTAAAAAGAATAATAAAATGACAAATATATCTGGGATGGTATGTTTTTCAAGAATTTTTTTTAAAGCATTAAGTATAGTTAGGAATCCTAATGCCACCAAAGTTTTGTGTTTTTAGATTCCTATGTCTAAACCATCTTGAAATTATGATTTAGAAACAATATATGTCTACATACATTCAATTTAACAATAGCAGGAAGTCACATACTCTATCCTTTCTAGTAAAACAAACTGCTGTCAAGTTTAGTTTATGAGTTCGTATGATCAGATGATAAAATCTGCTTTAGGAAAAAGTGATTCTCAGTTTCAAGATATTACCATAGTTTAGCCTTCGAAGCAGGAAAACCTCTGTGGTTCTCTATGCGTCTCCATGTCCTAAAGATCTTTACAAAATGGGGGTTTACAGAAAGTTCTTTTTACTTCTGTGAAGTATTACTCCTGAGTGTCTCACATTCTGTGGCTCTTAAGGAAGGGAGCAGAGGAGAAAATTTAGCTTTTTATGAGCATTCAACTCCAAGACATAGGAGTAAATACACAGAGGGGCCAGACACTGTAAATGAGAAACTCTTTCTTGGAAGTTTACACTTCTAAATCAGGAGCAGACCAACAGATAAAAGCCCTTCCCTGGTGGTCCAGTGGCTAAAACTCCACACTCACAGTGCAGGGGGCCTAGGTTTGATCCCTGGTCAGGGAACTAGATCCCACACACCACAACTAAAGCTTCCACATGCCACAACAGAGACCCAGCACAGTCAAAAAAATTTCTGAAGCCCAATGGTAAGAAAAGGGGGTGGGGGAAGTACACAGAGAAGATGCTTGTTCTGAGCAGAACAAGGAGAGCCAGAAAGATCGACCTAAATAAACTTTTTGCTAATCACAGGGAATAAGTTGGAGGCAATGTTTATTACTAGTATTTGTCCTGGAGGAGAATGTCCACCAAAATATTCAGATGGGACAAGTCCATGGTCCGTCTCAGACATTCACCCCTTTTCCCCTCTCCATCACCATCCAAAACCCCTCACATGTAGCAACAATCAACTAGAGTAGCATGTTTCAAGCTTTTGACTCCATTTAATGGGTCATAATTAGTGTTTTTATAGTGAAATAGACTAGAATTGAAAATGTCAGGGTACATTGCATATATTAAGACTAAATACTACTTTTCAATTATCTAGGTGTGCTGTAGGAGGGTGTCCCCAGTTTGCATGAGACAGATTTTATGTCTGTTGTCCTGGCATGATTATCATTAGCACTCCTCACTTTCAAGTGTTCTGACTGGACAATAAATACTATATTCTCCCAAACAGTAGGTCACAGTATGCATTTCTTCCTATGGGTCTTAGTCAAAATAATTGGAAAAACAGATTCAGAATTTTTAGGAAAACCCATAGGTAATGATAGCCTTGTCTAGTTAATTATTTCTTCTTTCCCTCCAGATGAAAATATCTGACCATCCAAGAAAGGCTACTGGGGGCAGTGATGGAAGCCTTTGTTTTGCCCTGATTTGCTTAGGACATGGATGTTCTAGCCCATAAAAAGCCAAGCAGGGACAGAGTTTCCTCATTTGCTCATGGCTATCCTCTCTGGTAGGATGTAATTGAAAGAGCCCTGGGATTAAGTTCTAGCTCCTCCACTCACTGTATGGTCTTAACTGGGGAAGCCAGTGTGTCCTTTCCTCAGCCTCAGTTTTCTCATCTGTAAAACGGAGTGACAGGAGTGGGGAGAAGAATGCAGTATACATTTTTAAATTATGCTTCATCTAAACATTCCTGTAGTCAACCTCTAGTTGGAATCACTGTAGTCAAGCAATTTTGCTTGAGTTGAGTAGGGCTGACATGGGTGTGGGGCCTTTTGGCCCAGATGGCAGTCATGGATGTAGGCCAAAATGGGCAGGCTGTCCAGTTGAGGCAATTGACATGACCTCCACCTCCTCCAACTGGTAATAAACAAGGAGCATGGCACATGGCTCTTAACTTCACCAGATTCTTTCATTTCCATTGCCTCCCACGGGGGAGATATCATTCAGAGACTAGAATATCTAAGTCAGGAGGGCAGCAACCCTTCACTACCTTGCTCATAATTCTGCTCTCAGCTCAGAATGAAGTGAATGTCAATTGCAAGGCACACAGGATTGAACAAACTCCTATGACCATAAATCCTATGCCATTTCACAGCTTCTTGTTTCCATCTTCATGCCTTTACACGACCCACCTGAAAAGCCCTCCATCCCCTCTCAGCCCCTTTCCTGATTTAAAAGCTATTTTGAAGCCTAGCCCCTCTAGTTGGTCTTTTCTAATTTAAACATTAAAGTCTATTCACATCAATATGCCCTGGTCCCATTTTTGAATGAGCACTGATCTTATATTTTGATTTTTCAGAATGGTATAAGTTTTTTTGATTTTTTGATTTTTTTTTTATTTTTTGTTTTTGATTTTTCACTTGAGTGTAAGTTCTATCTTCCCAAGCAGACATGAAACTTCTCAGGGAAGTTATGTTGGTAATATTTCCAAATATAAAACTTATCAAGAAATGTGTGGGTCTCCTGTGAATCTTCTTGGAATTCACTCTATTAGACAAATGCTACATCCACAAATCTCATAGACACAAACTCTTCTCTGTTGTTTCATTGAGAGGATCGAGAGTACCTCAAAAGGCTTTTTTCCCTTGAGACATTTGTCTACACACCCCTGATCTGCTGGAGCTGTTCCACCAGCATCAAAGTGAAACACCATCTCCCTGAATGAAGGCTGTACTTACAGAAACAGATACGGTATTTAAGATTCAGGAAAGCTGCCCAAATAAAGCTGCAACTGGCATATCATTCTTGGCAGTAAACTGGTGGTATAATTTACAAAATTCCGGTGTATTGTAGCAAAACTGAAAAGAACAAGATTCAGTTAAGAAAGATACTAAGAAAAGAAAACAAAACTGCAGCAGCGTGTACTGAGGATAGTAGGCAGCGAGCCTTTTAACTGCATGGCTGTAGAATGATAAAATGTAGATTAAGGGGAGACAGATAAGACTGGAGGTGGGCAGGGAGAGGGAGAGAGAAAAAGAGATGTGAGGAAGAACACTGCTAGAAAATAGTCCTTCAATGAACATCACAGGATTGCCTGTGATAGGCTGCAGCCCGTTCAGCTGAAACCTGAGGCTTCATCCTTCTGGAACATTCTCTGGTTCCCTGACAGAGGATGGAACACCAGCATCCAAGGATGAAAACCTGGATTTCACTTGAAGCCTTTCATGCACTATATATTTAGCCAGCTCTGCTGTGATGGGAAGTATTAATAGAAAGGTTTCTTTCAGGGATAGTTTTCCTCTTGAATTTTGAAAGCATGATTTTCTGCCCAGTGTCCTTGAACTGACAGTCACACAGTGGCTGCTTTCAGTTATTATTATCTTCATGGGGAGGCTCAAGCTCTGGGGGAAAAAGAAGGTGGAACTGAACTGATGGCAATTCTGGGTTCCAAAATGATCATCTGCAGGCCTTGTGTAATACCTCTGGGAAGTGGCTAAACCCCAGTACACAGTGCCTGCCTGCTGCTACCCTTTCTCTAGGTATGATGGACATCCCTTGTGTTCTTCTGAAGGAAACAGGCCTCTTCCTTTTGGGGAATTGTAACATTCCCCCATACTACCCACATGCTCCTAGTGGAGATGGCTTGATCCTATCCCCTGACCACAGGGACAATCACGGGAATCAAGCTGGGACAATCAGATCCTTCAGGGGATTTTTTCCTGGTGGTAAAATCCAGTAAAAGTAAAATCTAGTGGTTAAAAGAAGCTATGAGCTCTGTCATTGTCAATGACAAAGGTTAAGTCTTGTAGACAATGCTTATCCAAGGGAATCAAATCATTACANCCCCTGACCACAGGGACAATCACGGGAATCAAGCTGGGACAATCAGATCCTTCAGGGGATTTTTTCCTGGTGGTAAAATCCAGTAAAAGTAAAATCTAGTGGTTAAAAGAAGCTATGAGCTCTGTCATTGTCAATGACAAAGGTTAAGTCTTGTAGACAATGCTTATCCAAGGGAATCAAATCATTACAGACAAGAAGGGACAGGTAGAGGATAGACAGAAAGAGCAACGTCATAGTTCTTGAGCCCTTGGTTCCACTATAACTTGGGCCCACCAGCATACCCCTGTCCTGACAGAAAACAAAATCTCCCTTCTGCCAAAACTAGTTCAAGATGGGTTTCTGTCACTTACCATCAAGAGGGCTGACTTGCAGTAGACCGTCAATTCACATTTGAATGAAATGAATGACCAAAAGATCAGCCTCAGAATATCACCTCTGATTCCTTATTTCAAAACAATAGCATAGCTCAGATTTAAAATACCTTAGTGTGCTGTTCTCTGGTGGCTCAGACAGTAAAGAATCTGTCTAAAATGCAAGAGACCGGGTTCGATCCCTGGGTTTGGAAGATCCCCTGGAGGAGGGCATGGCTACCCACTCCAGTATTCTTGCCTAGAGAATTCCATGGACAGAGGAGCCTGGTGTGCCACTGTTTATGGTGTCGCAAAGAGTTGAACACGACTGAGTGACTGACACTTTCACTTTCAGTGTGCTGTTCAAAAAATTNTGGAGGAGGGCATGGCTACCCACTCCAGTATTCTTGCCTAGAGAATTCCATGGACAGAGGAGCCTGGTGTGCCACTGTTTATGGTGTCGCAAAGAGTTGAACACGACTGAGTGACTGACACTTTCACTTTCAGTGTGCTGTTCAAAAAATTTAGTGGGATCAGTTTTATTAAATATTTCTTTTACTTATTTATTTGGCTGCACCAGGTCTCAGTTGGGGCACTCAGATTTTCAATCCTCACTGCAGCACATGGGATCTCTGTTTTAGTTGTGCCATATGGGATCTAATTCCCTGACCACGGAACTAGACCACTAGAAGCCAGGACCCCTGCATTGAATTGTGGAACCTCAGCCACTGGATCACAAGGGAAGTGCCGGCTTTATTTAAATAAAATACATTAGATCAGAATGAGAAAAAAAACAGTTACTATATATAAAAGTTTATGAAACTTCTGGTTCAGTAATTATATATATATGTATAAATATTTCATTGATCTAAAAAAGCAGTTTTACATTTTAATTTCTCTGAACTCATGATGGCCTTTATAATTTAATGGAATGGTGTAATTTAATTGGCACCACTTCCATCTTTCTTAGTGGTACCTAAAACAAGGATGCCACTGACAATCAATGGAGTTTTAGATTTGATGACACACTGTGTGTGTGTGTGTGTTCTGGACTGTAGTACTCAAAAGAATTTGAAAATAACTGCATAACATGACTTATCTAGGAATTCCAAATTAATAATCAACTGATTTAATTAATTAAAGACTTTTTTAAAAGCTTATAAAGTAATCTTTGCTATCCATATCAATTAAGGCATGGATCTATTCTCATATTTACATAATGCCTTAACACAACCAATTATATAAAGGGTTCTGCATAACATGACTTATCTAGGAATTCCAAATTAATAACCAACTGATTTAATTAAGAATTTTTAAAAGCTTAGAAAGTAATCTTTGCTATCCATATCAATTAAGGCATGGATCCATTCTCATATTTACATAATGCCTTAATATAACCAATTATATAAAGGGTTCCCCCAAATGGCTTCCTTTTCATTGTGGAAACTCCAGATTCTCATGGGGAAAACTTCAGATAGCAGAACAGGCAATTGGAGTGGTATACTGGATCAAGGAACTTCTAGTATTACTCAATAAGTACCTTATGCAGCTCCTTGCCCACAGAGAGGCCAGAGAAGCACGGGGTGTCTGGTACCCCTGGCAGGATTTCAAGGCAATGATGGCAGGGAAGCCCAAATGCCTCTCACACGTAGCTGGCAGTGTCCCAAATGTGCATTTATAAATTAGTTGCTTGTAACTTGAACTTGGCTTTCCCTTGGAAATCATCTTCTAATTAGTAATCAGATCCCCTGGAGAGTCCATAAGAGCCCTTTTAAGTCATTATATAGTCAAACCCTGGGTGTGCCTGGGGGTGACTCAGTACACATTAAATGGGAAGGGCATTCTCTCTCCAGCGCCTGCTATATCCCACATTTGCTGCTCCCCACCCCCATGCTAGGACATGGCATTCAGGCTCCTTCTCTTCCTAGTACAGTCATCCAGCTACCTGACGGTCTTGATCTGCTGATCTAGAGTCTAACAGAGAGACTAATACGGATATGGATATTTATATGTATATCCTGGTTTCTTTTATTGAGAGTCCTCTGGTCCAAGAACTGAAAGCTCAGAAATTCCAGATGCAAACACAAATTACCGTTTTTGTCTTGGCTGCTCTCCAGGACGCTGCAACTTGTCAATACAGGAGCCTGCAGGCACATTGGCCCCAGCCCAGCTTCTTGCTGGAGAAGGGCCTATAGTGACAAGTTCCCTTTGTTCTTCCTCCAGAACCTCAAAACATCAGTAAGCCCCAGGGTCAAGGCAAGACTGTCTGGAGAATGGGGACTGGTGGAGCTGGTCAAGTCGCTATTTGCAGAGTTGAGGCCAATTCTCAGAAACCCTGGGCCAGTAGAAAAGGAAGTATACACCCTTAAGTGAACTTGTCCAAGCCATGTCTTTCTGTGCAACTTTCCAGCACTCTGATGAGCAGACGCAAGTCCAGGGTAAGAAGGAAACAGTCAAATAAAAGGTAAATGAAGTCTCAATGACTTCTCCAACCTTTCATCATGCAGAAGCTCTGGGCAGCACCCCTTTATTTGGTTTTACTGACCAAAGTAGACACCCCTGAGTCCCAACACAGGGGCCTATGGCTTGTTAGGGGGTAGCAGGACTTCCTGCTTAGTGGATAGATGCTGCCCCAGGCACTACCCTGGGCGATTTCCATAAAGGATTTCACATAATGCTAGAGAGGGTGTGGAGGAAAGGGAACCTTCCTACATTGGTGATGGCAATATAAATTGGTGCAGCCAGCATGGGGAACAATATGGATGTTCCTTAAAAAACTAAATATACAGCTACCATATGATCCAGCAATCCCATTCCTGGGCATATAGCCAGATGAAATTTAATTCATAAAGAGACATGCGGAACTGCCCTGGTAGTCTAGTGGTTAAGACTTTGAGCTCCCAATGCAGGGGGCGCAGGCTTGATCCTCATCAAGGAACTAGATCCCACGTGCTGCAACTAAGATCCAGCATAGGTAAATAAAAATACATTTTTTAAAAAAAGATACATGCATCCCTATATTCATAGCAGCACTATTCACAATAGTCAAACCATGGAAGCAATCTAAATGTCCACTGACAGATGAATGGATAAAGAAAGTGTGGTACATGTATACAATGGAATAATACTCAGCCATAAAAAAAGAATAAAAAGACTTCCATTTGCAACAACATGGATGGACCTAGAGATTATCATACTAAGCGAAGTCAGACAAAGAAATACCGAATGCTATCAATTCTGTATAGAATCTAAAATATAACACAAATGAACTTATTTACGAAACAGAAACAGACTCACAGTGAACAGACTTGTGATTGCCAAGGGAGGGGGTTGGGGAGGGATGAAGTGGGAGTTAAGGATTACCAGATGCAAACTATTATATCCAAGAGCAGATAAACAGCGGATATACAGGTCCTACTATATAGCACAAGGAACTATATTCAATATCTTGTGATAAACCATAATGGAAAAGAATCCCCATATGTTTAACCAAATCACTTTGCTATACACCAGAAATTAACACAACACTTTAAATCAACTATACTGCCTTAATTTTTCAATTTAAAAAAAAAAAGAAGAAAAAAACAAACAAAAAAAGGATTTCATTTAATCCATGTACTCTATCCAAAAAGAAGGAAAAATACAAACACACTAATATGCATTCCTTACAAAAGTTTTGATTGGTATNATTAACACAACACTTTAAATCAACTATACTGCCTTAATTTTTCAATTTAAAAAAAAAAAGAAGAAAAAAACAAACAAAAAAAGGATTTCATTTAATCCATGTACTCTATCCAAAAAGAAGGAAAAATACAAACACACTAATATGCATTCCTTACAAAAGTTTTGATTGGTATTGGTCTTTGAAAGCTTTTCTTGATGTCTAGTAGTCATGTCATATTCAAAGTCTACACAGCAAAATCAAATTGGGTGTGAATCTTTTTCATTATTAAGGATGCCCAGGTAGATAGAGTAAACCAGGAGCATTTTTAGAGCATGAAACTCAAGTCTCTGAGAACTATTGCTCTTCTGTGAACTGCAGAGGAAGGAACTGCAAATGAAAAATTAACACAAGCAGAAAATAGGAAACAGCATAGACAGTCTGTTACTCTCCTCCCTTGGTGAACACACGCAGAAATTCTCAAATGTTAGCAAAAGACAGCTCTTCGTTTTATTATAAAATCTTGAACAAGTGATGGGGTGGCTATCTCCACTGAGAATTTTCTAGTTTCTGAATCTGAGGAGGTACGAGTGTCCTTCAACTCATTAAATGACCAGATTGCTCTAGTCTAATTCCATGAATACATTAAAAAAATAACTACTTTCTGGCTTACTTCACTCTGGATACATGTTGATGTATGGCAAAACCAATACAATATTGTAAAGTAATTAACCTTCAATTAAAATAAATTTATATTAAAAAATAAAATAAATAAAAAATAACTACTGTTTGGAAAGAGAAGCAATTTCAAAGTCAAGCAATTAGGACTCGATTTCAGACAGTATGGGAGCCACTGTAACTTGACTGTGGNCATGTTGATGTATGGCAAAACCAATACAATATTGTAAAGTAATTAACCTTCAATTAAAATAAATTTATATTAAAAAATAAAATAAATAAAAAATAACTACTGTTTGGAAAGAGAAGCAATTTCAAAGTCAAGCAATTAGGACTCGATTTCAGACAGTATGGGAGCCACTGTAACTTGACTGTGGTCACACAAAAGTCAGCTAAAAATTCTGGAGAAATTAAACAAAAACTTGGGGAGCATCCATTTTGAGTTTTCAAGAAAGTAACAAATACTCAGAGGCCAAAATCACTGCAGAAGTGGGAACCTGGGGTAAGCAGTTACTGAGGTTCACTTTCCCTTTTAAGGGAAACTACCAAAAATTGAGCTTTGATATCCAGAGACCAGTGAAGATTTAGGTTCAGAAGACAAACTCCAGGGACCACTCGAGATTGGCAGTTTCAAAGGAGACCTCCTACCTCCCCTCACCACCCCCTACATAAAGCTAATATATCAAAGGTCTACACACTCAGTGTAAAGAGTGAACTAGAAATAAATCTACCTCGTGTAGTGGGGCTACAAAGAAAAGGTTTTGTCTTGTACACTGGCATTGAGTGGAAGACAAAAAAAAAATTCTCCCATGAGAATCCATAACCACATTATTATGGCTATTATTACTAAAATCTCAATAATAATAATGAAAACCACTGGGATACCATTTCATATCAAACTAAGTTGGTAAACATTTGATAATCTATGATCAAGTGCTGATAAGGATGTTGAGCAGTAAAAACACACAATAGTGGTTTAAATGGGTACAGTCTCCTTAGTAAATTATTTGGTACTATGGGCTTCCCTGGTGGCTATAATAATGAAAACCACTGGGATACCATTTCATATCAAACTAAGTTGGTAAACATTTGATAATCTATGATCAAGTGCTGATAAGGATGTTGAGCAGTAAAAACACACAATAGTGGTTTAAATGGGTACAGTCTCCTTAGTAAATTATTTGGTACTATGGGCTTCCCTGGTGGCTCAGAGGTTAACGCGTCTGCCTCTAATATGGGAGACCTGTGTTCGATCCCTGGGTCGGGAAGATCCCCTGCAGAAGGAAATGGTAACCCACTCCAGTGTTCTTGCCTGGAGAATCCCATGGACGGAGGAGCCTGGTGGGCTACAGTCCATGGGGTTGCAAAAAGTCGGACACGACTGAGCGACTTAACTAACTATTGAAGAAAGTCAAAGTTATATATGTATTATGATCCAGCTATTCCACCAAGTATTTATTCTAGAGAAATTCCTGCACACTGTTCCAAAGAAATGAACAAAGATCTTCCCAAGAGCACTGTTTCCTATAAAACTAGCAACAACCCAAATGCACACCAAGAGTAACATGAATAAACTATGGCATATTTATATAATGGGATTTTATATAGTAACTTGACTAAACAAACTACAACTACAGGCAACAATGTGAACACATCTCAAGAATACTGAGTGAAAAAAGCAAGTCACAAAAGAATGCATTCAGTATGACTTTATTTACACAAAGGTCAAAAGCTTGCAATGTAAATAATACATTTTAGAGATATAAACATATCCCAGTAATACTATAAAGAACACCAGAGGAATGATAAACCCTGAGTTTGATACTGGTTACTTCTTAAGAGACTGAAGGACTCAAATCCAAGAGAAGCATAACAAGGACTTCAGGGTAACACTTAATGTTCGTGTCGGTAATGTTCTTTTTATTAAACTGGCTGGTAAACACAGAAGGATTTGGTTTTTTATTGCTTTATCCATATTAAATAAATGTTCTTTTGTTCTACTCAATGTTTCATTTAAAAACAAACATTTTTTAAACTGAAGCAATTATAACGTCTTCAATGCAAAAAGTTTGTTACATTGGTTTCTCATTTGTTTGCAATTATAAGAAATTGTTTATCCTTGAAGTTCTTAAGAATGACCATTTGGACCTCAACTAAAAGACATGTTTTGTCAATAAAATGAGAGAATCTTAAGATCTGGAAATGGTCTGGGAAGATACTCTGATGCAGACAGCAAGGACTCAGTGTGTCCCGATGAAAACTCAAAGTTTGAAGATGTAGACATCCCGGCCTAGCCTCAAGCAGCTTTCAACTTTTATCTCTAGAACAGTCTGAAGTTCTTCCTTAAAGTCCACTTAAAATTTTTCTTGCTTTGTATGTAAGCCAACACCCTACCACTGCCATGATCAATGCTCAGGAGAAATTTTCTGTGTGGGTCAAATAAATCTGGGCAAGGGGGAATGACAGTATATCCAAGTGGACAGAAAAGCCCTCTTGGGGCTCAAGCAACAGAACTGGGTCAAATGGGCAGGTGGGTGTTAGTCCCTCAGTCATGTCTGACTCTTTGTGACCCCACTGACTGTAGCCCGCCAGACTCCTCTCTCCATGGGATTTTCCAAGCAAGAATTTTGGAGTGGGTAGCCACATCCTTCTCCAGGCCCAGGGATTGAACCTGGGTCTCCTGCATTGCAGGCAGATAAGCCACCAGGGGAGCCCCCTGAATCAAATGGAGGCAGGGCCTAATCCATGAAGTCACCCGAGTAGACAATGGAACTTCCCATCTTTGCAGTGGGAAGAGGGGGGCTCTGAATCTAGACTGACCAGGAGAGGAAGACAGGAAAGTACTGACCACCATGGCAAAATGAGAAGGGATGTGAAGTCTGGGAAAGAATAAAAGCAGAAAAGGCTTACAAATCAAATTCATTAACTATATTTCAAAACTTTTCCTTTCTTTTTTCTGGTTTTGACCACACCACATGGCATGTGAGATCATAGTTCCTTGACCAGGAATCAAAACTGGGCCCCCTGCATTAGAAGCATAGAGTCTTAACCACTGGACCACCAGTGAAATTCTCCTAGAAAAACTTTAAAAGATTGATAATATCTAGTGTTGGTGAGTGTGGGGAAAATACTCATATATATTGCTTGCTGCTGCTGCTGCTACATCACTTCAATCGTGTCCAACTCTGTGTTACCCCATAGACGGCAGCCCACCAGGCTCCCCCGTCCCTGGGATTCTCCAGGCAAGAGCACTGGAGTGGGTTGCCATTTCCTTTTCCAATGCATGAAAGTGAAAAGTGAAAGTGAAGTCACTCAGTCGTGTCTGACTCTTCACGACCCCATGGACTGCAGCCTACCAGGCTCATCCGTCCATGGGATTTTCCAGGCAAGAGTACTGGAGTGGGGTGCCATCATCTTCTCCAATATATATTGCTTACTGATAGACAATTGGGAAGACTCTTTCCAGAAAGCAAACTGGTAATACACACAAAAATCTTTAAAAATACACGTATACCTTGAGGCAGCCACTTCCAGAAGTCATCCTAAGGAAACAATTAGGTAAGTGTACATAAACAAGGATGTTTGTTGTGATGGTGTTTATACTAACAAAAAGTTGAAAGTACTTGTCCATTAAAAGGGGGCTAGTTAAATTGTGATATAAGTTATTAAAAACGATGATAAGGGGCTCCCCTAGTGGTTCAGTAGTAAAGAGTCCACCTGCCAATGCAGGAGACATAGGTTTGACCCCTGGTCCAGGAAAATTCAACATGGCATGGAGCAACTAAGCCTGTGTGCCACAACTACTGAGCCTGCACACCCTAGAGCCTGTGCTCTACAAGAGAAGCCATGACAGTGAGAAGCCCAGGCACTGCAATGAAGAGTAGCCCCTGCTTGCTGCAACTCAAGTCCACAGAGCAGCGAAGACTCAGCACAGCCAAAAAGAAATAAAAATTTTTTTAAATGATTTAAAAAACAGTAATTGAAATGAGCTTAGTTGGTATGCAGATTAAAGCATGGGGGTTCACATGTCTATAATCTGAAGTTTATTTTAAAACTAGACGTATTAAGGGACTTCCCTGGCAGTCCAGTGGTTAAGACTCGGCTCTTTCACTGGTGAGGACCCAGACTTGATTCCTGCTCAGGAAACTAAGATCCGGCAAGCTTCAAGGTACCACAAAACAAAACATAAGTACATGTATTTGTGGGTGGAGGGGTAGATACATATGCAATGCAGTAAAATGTTCATTGTAGAACCTAGTTGGTACCATATGAAGGTTCACGATAAAAATGCTTTCAACTTCTCGGAGTGTTTGAAATCTGTCAACATTTTGCTGACACAATGCTAATTGGAAAGAAAAGATGTCCACCACAAATTTTAAGATTTCAAAAAGACCCCAAAATAGATGGATAAATAACATCATTTTAATTGTGAGAGTTGCACTATAAAGAAGGCTGAGCACTGAAGAATTGATGCTTTTGAACTGTGGTGCTGGAGAAGACTCTTGAGAGTTCCTTGGACTGCAAGGAGATCAAACCAGTCCATCCTAAATGAAATCAACCCTGAATATTCACTGGAAGGACTGATGCTGAAGCTGACCTTTCAACATTTTAGCCACCTGATGCGAAGAGCCAACTCACTGGAAAACTCCCTGATGCTGGGAAAGGTTGAAGGCATTAGGAGAAGAGGGCAACAGAGGATGAGACAGTTAGACAGCATCACCAACCCAATGGACGTGAGTTTGAGCAGGCTCTGAGAGATGGTGAAGGGCAGGGAAGCCTGGCATGCTGCAATCCATGGGTTCGTAGAGTCTGCCATGATGTAGTGACTGAACAAATGCGCAGAAAAGCCCAGAAAGCTAAACAGCAATATTCAAAGTGGTTATCTCCAGACAGTAGATGAGAGGAGATCTGATTTTCCTTTTTTTATTTTATGCTTTTCAGTCTTCTTAGATTTTTTTCAATGGCCCAGTGCTAACTTTACAACTATTTCATAAAGTTATTTCCCAAAAAAGCAATAGAGAAAAGAACTAGAATGTCAAGAAAGGAAAGAAGGAAGTGGATGAGTTTGGGAACGAGGCAGAGAGTGGGGCAAATCCACAGCCCAGGCGGGTGGGTGGACCCTCTGCTGCTGCTAAGGGGGGTTCTCAAGACCCCGGCCCGAAACACGATCATATGGCAGAGTTGATGAAAGAGCGACTAGACTAGGACAACATCTTATTCATCCTATGAGGACACAGACTGCCCAGACTCCATTTATTTTCATCTAAATGAGGAGTTTCAAAGTGATGAGAGTATCAAGATGAATTTGACACTACTTGAGAAGCTGTGTATACATGGACAGATATGCAGACCAAAACCTGATTTTCTCAATGGGTGTGTGTCTGTCACCTCCATGCAGATGAACTATCACCAGCTAGGAAAAGCCAAGCATTAAGAGAAGGGCCTTGAAACAAGGTCAGTAAGACCCCAGCTGGTGCGTTACCTGAGATCAAATGTCCAGATTCAGGGAAATGACATTTCAGGGCCTGAAAGAATGTATTGTGCAATTATCCCTCATAATCACGGAAATATGAAAGAAAATCAAAGAAATGTCAAAGATGAAGGATAGGCAATTTTCAAACAGATAGAACTATGGAAGCTACAGATGGGAAAATTCTAACTCCAACCTAGGCTTTACTTTAGAACATATCACTAAACAGAAAAATAGGAATAATTTGGGAGGGAGGTTTTTTGTTTTTTGAAGTATAGTTAATTCACAGTTCAGTTCAGTTCAGTCGTATCCGACTCTTTGCGACCCCATGAATCACAGCACGCCAGGCCTCCCTGTCCATCACCAACTCCCGGAGTTCACTCAGACTCACGTCCATCGAGTCCGTGATGNTAATAGTTTGTATCTGCTAATCCCAAACTTCTAATTTATCCCTCCCCCTCCCCTTTCCCCTTTGGCAACCATATGTTTGCTGTGTAGGTGGGTCTGTTTTGAATATAAGTTCATTTGTATCATTTTTTAAGATTCTACATATAAGTGATATCATATGATACTTGTCTTTGTCTGTCTTAGTTTGATAATCCCTAGGTCCACTCATGTTGTTGCAAATGACATTATTTCATTCTTTTAATGGCTGAGTAATATCCCATTGTATATATGTACCACATATTCTTTATCCATTCATCTGTCAATGGACATTTAAATGCTTCCATGTCTTGGCTATTGTAAATAGTGCTGCTATGAACATTGGGGTACATGTATCTTCTTAATTTTTTTAAATGGTGATACTTTGGAATCAGCTTTGCTTAGCCTCATTTCCTTCATTTACTGAAGAGAATGTCTCTTCTGATACAGGGCATCTTGTCTGCATCAAGACCCATACACCCTCACTTGACGTCCCTGTGACTGGATGGTAACACATTCAGTGGTTGTAAATAACCTAAAAAATACTGATTTATACATTGTGTTTATAAAAGCAGGGATTTTACAACTTTTTTGACCACAACCCACATTAAGAAAGAAATGTTATCTTGTAAGTCGCTACACACATACCTTCATATGACTGAAAAATAAGTTCTGCAAGGCAATGTTTAAGGTGTGATGCCCTCTTATATTTTCTACTCTATTCAAGTGTTACAAAAGTGCTGGCACAACCCACTAAATAGATTTCACAAGCCACAAATGTGTAACAGTCAGGAGATGTGCAATAGGGCTCTGTGTAGACTATGAATAAGAGAAGAATTAAGAATAGATTTTGTGGATGAAAAATTTCACCTGCCTTATCAGTAAACAAAAGATGTTACAGCCATCAAACCCTCAGTCCCTGCAGCTGCCACCAGCGGTGCATCCTAAGGGGACTCAAGGAGGAGAAAAGCAGGATACTGCCCCTAGATGGTTAAGGTACATAGCTAAGGAATGATTTTCATGAGCCCAGACTCTCACATCTTCCCATACACAGAAAAGTGCTAAATTCATTACCTGGAGATATCTGGTTTCTTTCATCTTTTGATGTTTCAACTACTTGGTTTTTGTTGCAAACTATTTTCTTTATGCTGGTTCCTCCCTTACCTCTTGGGGAAAATCCCTCAGAGCAATCTAAAAAGCTGTCATCTGGGCTTATTCCCGAAACAAAAAAAGAAAGAAAGAAAGAAAAAATTCCACCAAGTAAAGCATAATTCTCAACTTTTAGGTGGTGCATTTTTTTTTTTTGATCAACAATTTGGAGATGATACAGAGCTGCAGAGGACAGGATCTTAGTTGTGTTCCCCCCAAAACAGGCCCTGAGATAATGATGTAGGTAGGTCACTGGGGAGGTGATCCCAGTTAAGCCTGGTGTGGAAGTAAGGAAATTGACAAAGGAGAAAAAGAGAAAAGTCCATGAAGATGCGCTAAGGTGCAGGCTCCTTCCAGGGGCGATTGATGGGGACACACTCCCATGGGGGACCCTCTGGGGAACTGCAATGGGACTCGGCAGTTCAGGCCTTTGTCTACTGAGACCTGCCCTGCCTAGGCAGAAGGCTGGCCCCAGTGGTGGTAAACCTATTTTTCTAGAACCTTCTGCCAAGCCAGGTTCCAAAACACTGGAGAAAGCCTGCTGGCAGAGTCTCTGAGACAAAGGGACATGTGAGGTGAAGAGCTGCCACCAGGAGTGGGAACTGTCCACTTGGGCTGCAGGAGGATGCAGAGGTAGGCTGGGGGGCAGGGAGCGCTGGCTACGAGTGGACACGAAAGTACAGATGAAGAAATCATCAGAGGCAATAGCCAGTTGGACACCTAGAAGATTATGAACACGAAGTCTTATATTCTTCTTCCCTTTAAGCTCTTCAGACCCAGTATGGGCAGAACTGACAGACTTGAGAGAGAATGGTCAGCTAGCTGCCCAGATTGTGAGCTAACAGATGAAGTAGCTTCTTACAGAAAAACCCAAATGAACTTTTTGGCCAACCCAAGAAAACAAAAGAGACAGTGACCAGGAAGAGGACAAGAGACACTAAATCACAGAATACTGAACCAACTGCACCTGGGGATACCATTTAGGCTCCTTCTTGAGGCCACTTGAGAATGATACTGACATGCTAGAAGATGCTAGAAAGAAGAAGAACCCCCCAAATGACCAATGTGGGCTACCTTTCATAGCAAGTAAATAAGTAACCAAAAAAGTATAAAGTTTGTTAAAAGGTGGGGAAACTAGATTTATAGTCTGAAGAAAATGAGACTTCAGGAAAATAGAATCCCTATGTTTTGATTTCTCCTGGATCAACATAGAGACAAGGAGACTCACTCTGTATAATTCCAAAAGTGAAAACCAGAGACAATGTCTGGAAGTTATCCAGAGGCTGGTTTCAGCTCCATTTGAGCCAGGGTTTGCCAAGGCATTGAGACCATCTTAAGATACCGTCAAAACTCACTGAGCCTGGACGTGTTCCCACAAGGGTGGAGGATGCTGGCAGGGTGAGTGAGATGGGGGTTCCTGCTCTGGGGAGTGGGCTGGGAACCTAAGAGCCCTCTCCAAGGTTAAGAGTCTAGGGTTTGGTGCAATTAGGCTACTAAATAACGCCTCCCAAACTGACCCTGGATCAACCGATGTCACTGAACAACAACATGTGGGGAGGGAGGGATGGGCAGAAAGATAGAGGAAGAGACAAAAGACGAGAGAGGAAGACCAAAAAGGCAAAAGTGCTGAACACCTACAAGGATCATTCCATCAGTCCTGAGGAGGAAGGATGGAGCTGTGGCTTTCAATCCATTGTTGGTTACACACTTGGTCTCCTGCCCCTTCTGCTGGAAAAGAAACGTGGGGGGTGGGAGAGAGAGAAGCCTCAATGAATAAGCATTTCCTCTATCTCAGAGTCAATGTAAAAGCAGAGAAACAAGAGGTCTCAGCTGTCATTTAGAAAAGAAAAGTACAGCCTCTCACACATATACGTTGGAGCCTTAGAGCACAGGCGTGCAGGGAAAACTATAAATCCAGATGGGCCCTGGCTTGTTAGCAAATATTAAACAAGCAAGAACCCTGGGGTGGGGGCCAAGATCCCTGCATGATTATCGCTATGATTTTCAGCTACAGCAAATGGCTCTTTTAAAGTAAGATTCAGCAGCGCTGATGGTACAAAGATTATGCAGGCGCCAGGAAGCCAAAGTACCCTGGAGAGCAGGATAAAAAGGCTTTAAGAGGAAAATGAATTTTTAAGATGGATGAGAGTGGTGACTTGTTGCACAATAAAGGGCATTAGCAGAATATTCAGTTTGGAAGCCCAGACACAAGATTAGGGCTCCTGCCCTATGCTACTGGTCTCCTCTTATGCTTTTCCCAACCGGTCCACCACCAGTCACTGGTCTCCTGTAGACTTTTTACAAATGTTTTATTTAAAGAAAAGTATATCATTCAATGACTTGTCTCAAACTGAACACACACAGGCCAAAGCACTCAGGTTAAGGAATGGATCACGAGCAGGATCGTGACTTCTGACACCATCACAAGGTGACTTCCTTTCCTATACTTAGAGTGTAGGGCTCTCCTGATGGCTCAGTGGTAAAGAATCTACCTGCCAGCGCAGGAGACATGGGCTTGATCCTTGGTCCAGGAAGATCCCACATGCTGCAGAGCAACTAATTGAGCCTATGCTCTAGAGCCTGGGAGCTGCAACTACTGAAGCCCGAGTGCCTTAGAGCCCACGCTCCACAACAAGAGAAGCTACCACAATGGGAAGCCTGCACACTGCAACTAGAGAGTAGCCGCCGCTCTCTGCAACTAGAGAAAAAAAGCCTGCACAGCAACCAAGATCTAGCACTGCCAAAAATAAGTAAATAATTTTTAATGTGGAAAGAGGGATGCCCCTGGCAGCCCAGTGGTTAGGACTCCACATTTCCACTGCACCGGGCATGAGTTCAATCCCTGGTCAGGGAACTAAGACCCTGCATGCAATGCGGTGCGTGCCCCCCGCCCCAAAAAAAGAAAGAAAAAAGTGTGGAAAGTTGTGAGCAAATGAAAAACTAGATGTGGTATCTTTAGTTGTGAGTGGATTAAAAATCTAATGCGGTGTCTTCAGAGGTGAGGTTCTGCAATCAGAACAGTGCCTTTCTAGAAGATTCAGAGTAAAACAATGGAGTGGCATGCTAGGAAGCCTCGTCCAGCCTCCCACCCACCTGTGTGCTTATGGCCAGACCCACCAACTCTCACAGCTTTAGTTTCTTCCTGTTTAAGCATGGAGTCAGGGCATTCTATCTAAGATTTTCAAATTAAGACACAGGCATTGCATCAGAGAGAAAGACTTAATTTCAAGAGTGTGAGCAAAAGAACACAGATGAGGAGGGAGATGGGACTGATTTACGGCAACTGCTGGAGAAAAAGAAGAGAGGATCTGAAACAGCAGGGTGAGACGCTCTGATGGAAAGGAGCATCATTCCATCTTAGACTTCAAGCCTGATTTATATTCTGAAAGTGTTTTTCTAAGCTAATGATGAATTACATGTCAACATAGTTGGCTCACAAGACTTCAAAAGAGCTCATCAAATTGGAGGATTTGGCTCTTTTCTGGATGTTTTGAACAGAACTTGGATGTTAACATGAATGCTGTTTTCTGAGTCTCGGTGATCACTGAGGAATTGTGCTGCAGGCAATTTCAGATGTCCATTCAAAATAAAGATGTATAGTTGATGCGTGATTAGAAATAGCTTAGGCAGGGACTTCCCTGACAGTCCAGCGGTTAAGACGCCACACTTCCACTGAAAGGGGCACTGGTTTGATCCCTGGTCGCGGAACCAAGATCCCGCATGCTGTGTGACACAGCCAAAAAAAGAAAGAGCACAGGGTACTGTGCTAGGACCCTTGTACATGACCCATACAGAGAAGCCACACACTTCTTCACACTTCAGTCTTTTATAGATAATTGTCTGTACTTTCAGATAAGGTATAGATAACTGTGTTTTAAAGCTGCTTAGTGTTTTAGGACACCAATACAAGTGCCCAAAGGAAAAAGCAATTAATTGAAAAGTTTACCAAAAGCCCCATCTGCATGAAAGATTACGTTTTACTAACTCTGTCCCAATTCCACAATTTCCATTACTCAGACTGAAGGCAGCATTTTTCAATCACTGCTCCAATGAACTATTTAATAAAGCAAAGGAGGACATACGATTTAATGCAAAGTCACCCTGCATGGTTATGTTCTTTTAATTATTAACATATATTTGTTGTCATGACCTCATGAGAAAACAGCTTTGGATGGAACTGGGTTTGCTTAAAGGGACAAAAATTACTTATACCTATGTCAGATACAGATATGTTATCCTATTGTGCTTTCAGGGTGACTCCATAAGATCAGTATTTTCTACTCTTTAAATTATGATTCTTTTCTTCTCTCATCCTAGTAAATATATCTTTGGAAAGCAGACAGTGTTTTCCAATAAGTATTCCAATCATTTCTCTAAATCATAATTTTTATAAAACTTCATACAAAAGAATTTTCACCATCTGCAACAAAGTCAAAAGTTACTTATCAAGGTCTAATGATTTACTTGGTGCCACAGTCAAGAAAACATACAGAAGAAAGAAAAAGAGAAACGAAAGAGAAAAAGAAAGAAAGCAAATTGTCTATGTGGCCAGGATCAAAAAGATCATGGAATTTTAGAAAAACAGGTCACATGATTACAACTCTGGGTAAGTTGGAGTAATCATACTCCACACCTCTTCTTTCCTATTGAATGTGACTAAAAACCTGAACAAAACGCACTGAATAGCTAAGGACTCTGAAAAGGAAACATCAGCAGGTAGACTGGAGAAGAAGGCAGAATTTGAAGTACCACTGAATTGGTGGTGATATTCCACTGGGCTGAACTCAAGTCATTCTGAATACACAAGTGGACACTGGATGCAGAGAGAGTTCTAGAAGAATCTCTCTAGTTCTGGCTCAAAGAGTGGGAAAGATGATTCCTAATGCTCAGAGAGTGGAGAAAATTCTCCAGTTTTTGCTTGTTTCCTTTCTTTGTTCTCTTGGGTCCCAGTTCCCAAGTAATCTTGTAGCAATAGGCAGGAGAGATAGTAGCAGTAGCAACATGGGCCAGCAGGCACCTGAGACTCTGGGTAAGGGAAACTTTCTCAATGGAGAAGCTGTGGTCTCAAGAGGGTAGGGAGATCATCCATGGTTTTTTTTTTTTTTTTTTGTAATCAGAGGGTAATTACAATATTGTGACGGTTTTGCCATATATCAACATGAATTGGCCACAGGTATACATATGTCTCCTCCCCCTTGAGCCCCCCCAACCAGATGTGTATAAGAGACAGGAAATCAAGTCAGTTCTTTGTGTTTTTCCTTTGCTGCCCTGCAAATAGGTTCATCAGTACCATCTTTCTAGATTCCATATATATTCATTAATATATGGTATTTGTCTTTCTCTTTCTGACTTACTTCACTCTGTATAACAGGCTCTAGGTTCATCCACCTCATTAAAACTGACTCAAATGACTTCCTTTTTATAGCTGCCTAATATTCCATTGTGTATATGTACCACAATTTCCTTATCCATTCATCGGTCAATGGACATCTACGTTGCTTCCATGTCCTAGCTGTTGTAAATAGTGCTGCAATGAACATGGGGGTACATGTGTCTTTTTCAGTTATGGCTTCCTCAGTACATGCCCAATAGTGGGATTGCTGGGTCGTTTTTGTCCTCTGTCTTTCCCTAGCTTGGTTTATTTTTTACTATTGCTCAGGAGCCTACAGGACAAGATCAAAAGGTCTAACATTCAAGGCATCTGATTTCAAGAAGGAGAAAAGAAAGAGTGTGGTGGGATGCAGCTAAAGTGGTGCTTAGAGGGAAATTTATAGCACTGGACACTCATACTAGGAAAAAGAAAAGATCTCAAAACAATAATCTCAGCTTCTACCTTAACAAATTAGATAAAGAAGAATAAAATAAAGCCAAGGGAAGAAGGAATAATAAACATAAAAGCAGAAATCAATAAAACAATACAATACAGAACAGAGAAAAATCAATCAAATGAAAAGTTGGTCCTCTGAAAATATTCATATAATTGACACAACTCTGGCAAGACTGAGAAAGAAAGCAATTAAATTATCAATATCAGGAATAAAGCAGGGGATATCACTTCAGATACTATGTACAACACTACACATAACTTTAACAACCTGGATGAAGTAGACCAATTTCTCAAAAATTACAAACTACTAAGACTCACCCAGGATGAAATCAATAACCTGAATAGTCTCCAAGATATTAAAGAAATTAAACTTGTAGTTAAAGTTTCTAGGTCCAGATGATTTCGCTAGTGAATTCTACTAAATATTTACAGAAGAAATAATATCAATTCTATGGAATCTATTCCAGAAAGTAGATGAGGAGAAAACATGTCCAAATAGATTTTACGAGGCCAACATTAAGCTGATGCCAAAACCAGACAAGGAAATCACAAGAAAATAAAACTACAGGACAATATCTGTCATCAGCATAGATGCAAAAGTCCCCAAAGTGATATTAACAGACAAAACTCAGCAATACAGAAAAAGAATAACATACCAGTATCAAGTAACATAGATACTGGGAATGTAAGGCTGGTTTAATATTTTTAAAAATCAGTCAAAAAAAAAAAAAAACCCAATGCAATCTACCACATTAACAGACTAAAGAAGAAAATTCACATGATCATATAATTGACACAGAAAAAACATTTGTTGAATTTTAACACCATGACAAAAACTCCCAGCAGACTAGGAAGAAAAGAGAACTTCTCAACCTGATGAAGAAAATTTACAAAAAGCCTACAATTAACATTATACTTCATGGTGAAAGACTGAATGCTTTCCACCAGTGATAGGGAATAACGGAAAGATGTCTACTTGCACCACTCTTATTCAACATTATACTAGAAGTCCTAGCCAGTGCAATAAGATGAAACAAAGAAAGAGGAGGGGAGGGAAAGAGGGAGGAAAGCAGACTGGAAAGAAAGAAGTCCCCATTCACAGGTGGCATTATTATTTATATAGAAACTCCTAAACAATCTATAAATAACTCTTGAGGTTAGCAAGGTTGCAGAATATAAAGTCAAAACCCCAAAATCACATGTATTTTTATATGCTAAAAAATAGTTAGAAAATGAATTTTGAAAAATAACCATTTCTAAAATAGCTCCATAAAACAAAATACTTAAGTATAGTTAACCTTTAAATAACATGAGTTTGAACTGTGCAGGTCCACTTACGCAGATTTTTTTTCAATAAATATATGGTCAGCCCTTTCCATCTGCAGGTTCTGCATTGTCTGATTCAACCAACTCCATCTCTGTTTCTGATTTGTGGTTGGCTGAATCCACGGATATAGATTCTGCAAATATGGAAGGCGTACTATAGGACCTGAGCATCTGTGGATTTTGGTATCAACAGCAGGTCCTGGAAACTAATCTCACACAGACACCAAGGGATGACTGTATAAATCTTAAATTAAAAAAGTACCAGATCAGTATGCAGAAAACCTAAAAATGCTGATTAAAGAAATAAAAAAGGATCTATATGAATGGAAAGATAATCCTGTTGGTGGATTAGAAGATTCAAAATAGTAAGGATGCCAATTCTCCCCAAATTGATTAATAGATTTAACATAATTCCAATCAGAATTCCAGCAAGCTTCTTAGGTTGATGGAGGCAAGCTCATTCTAAAGTTTATATGGAATGTATAACCATAACAGTTTTGAAAAAGAAAAATAAATCTGGAAGAAGCACACTACCCAATTTTAAGACTATTTACAAAGCTACAATAATCCAAATAACATGACATTATTGGAGGAATAGGCACAAAGATCAATGGACCAGAATAAAGAAGAAACAGATCAGCAAAAAACCTGCCAATTAACTTAGGTATTGATAGTACCAAGGAACAATAAGCCCTTTGTTATCGGGCACAAATGATGCAAGTTCCTTGAAATGAAAGGACATAAGGACACTTGAGGGCAGAAAAAGTAGGCATTGAGAGATTTTTTAGGGAGACCTAAAAACCAGGCTGGCTTGGAAAAGCATGGTGGGAGACACCCACGTCCACTTGACTTACAGTAAATGACCTGTCTCAAATTGCTAGTGGCTAGTGGTTACCTAACAGTCATGGCCAGCAATTTGTGGGTGTCTGTCACATAAAGTCCAGTAAGGGAGAGAGAGAAAATGGCTAGTCAGCCCTCTACAAGGAAGAGAATGTGAGCAAGTTGTTTTTTGGGAGTTATAACCATAACTTATATATGCACAGTACATCACAGATTACTTCCGTAGGAGAGCAGGTGGCATTGTTCAGAGCTGGCAGATGCAAGCAAAAACCATGCTGGCCAAGTTCATCCAGCTAGTAGATGTTAAGCATCTTTTCACATAATTTCTTTGCTGAAGTGTCTGTTAAAATATTTTGCCCACTCTTTAAACTGGGTTACTTGTTATCTTATTATTGAATTTAGAGAACTATTTATATATTCTGGATAAAAATTATTTATCAGCTACATCTTTTGCAAGTATGTTCTCTAGTCTGTGGCTTGTCTTTTCATTCTCTTAACTGTGTCTTTAGCATCTTTTCACATAATTTCTTTGCTGAAGTGTCTGTTAAAATATTTTGCCCACTCTTTAAACTGGGTTACTTGTTATCTTATTATTGAATTTAGAGAACTATTTATATATTCTGGATAAAAATTATTTATCAGCTACATCTTTTGCAAGTATGTTCTCTAGTCTGTGGCTTGTCTTTTCATTCTCTTAACTGTGTCTTTCACACCCGTGGCAGATTCATGTCAATGTATGCCAAAACCAATAGAATACTGTAAAGTAAAATAAAGTAAAATGGAAGCTCTAAAAAAAAAAAAGTTTATATACTAAAAAAAACAGAAATTTTAAATCTGGATGAAATACTTTTTTTTTTTCAATTTTATAGGTTATGCTTTTGGTATCATAACTAAGAAAGCCTTGTATAACTGAAGCTCACAAAGATTTCCTCTCATATTATCATCATGAACTTTCACAGGTGTAAGTTTTATATGTGGCCTTCCAGATGGCTCAGTGGCAAATAATCTGCTTGTGAATGCGTGAGACACAGGAGATTCAGGTTTGATCCCTGGGTCATGAAGATCCCCTGGAGAAGGGAATGGCCACCCACTCCAGCATTCTTGCCTGAGAAATCCCAGGGACAAAGGAGCCTGACAGGCTATAGTCCATGGCGTCACAAAGAGTTGGACACAACTGAGTGAACACACACACACAGCTTTTATATTTATGATTTATTTTGAGTTACCTTTTCTGTAATAAAATCTGCCTTTGATAAAAGTAAGAGAGAGAAGTACTAGGGAATAAACAACAGAAATGATTCTAGTACCAGTCAGCATTGGGGACAACCTTGGATTTTCCCAGGACTACAGATTTATTCATTTCTATGGATTGCACTGAATCTGGGCCTGCCACCTTCTGTAGCTAAACAGTGTAACACATTTATATAGCTAAACTGGGGTCCAGCATTTAATCAGAATGCACCCAGCAAACATCCTGGGAAATTAAGCTCACATTTCCAATATGCTCTTCCAGACCAGCCCTACAGTGGATTGCTTGCAAAGTTGACCAGCAACAATTCCTCCCACCCTGCACGTGTATACCACTGTTGCTATCTTAAGAAGTGGAGCCCATCCACTACCACCACCACCTTGAAAGTATGCTTGATTTGCAATTTACTCTGATGGATAGAATGTGACAGAAGTGGTATGCCTAGACCTTCAGGGCCCTGGCAGCTTTGGCTTTCATCCCCTGGGAAACCATCTACATGTTCAAAAGTACACTTACTCTGCTGGGGAGAAAGACAACATGGAGGAAAGAGAAAGAATATAGAGAATAGGAGACTGTACAGAGGTAGAGAGAGAGGCCCTGCCATCCCACATGAAGTGCCAGTAAGTTTTAGGAGAGTATCTTACACAGCAATAGCTAGCTGAAACACTCCTCAAGCTTCCTCCTAAAAGTGTGAATTACAGTTCACTTTCTAAGCTAGACAGCTCTATTTGGCAGGAATCAGTTCACCAGTAGAAAGAACTCTGAAACTTGGGTTTAAGTTCCAGCTGAGCCATTGTTCATGTGAATGTCCCCAGAAGACTCTAAGGTAAGGTGCAGGTGGTTCATTTGGGAGGCCTCCCAGAAGGCATAATCGTAATGATGGACTGGGGAAGAGAGGGAAGGGAGGAAATGCAATAAATGGACCGCTTGCTGGGCAACTGCGGCTCCATCCTACTAAGGACCCTTCTTCCCTCTCTTACACCCAAACCTCAGCTTTATGTAATTTCTTTCCCCATTAAAGCTGCTCTTCGACTTTATTTCATCAAAGAAAAAATAATAATAGTGGTAACATGAGGAGCTGGTAAGAAACAAGTATCAGGTCTGTAAACAGCCTGTGACTCCTGCCAGGCACAAGACCTGAGAGATGGCCTTGCTTCTACAGCTCATCTGAGAGAATGCTCCATCCTTCACTCGAACTCTTTTGTACAAGACCCCCAAAGGACAACTTTAGGTGAGTTGATGGTATCTGGGGTCCCCAGGCACTCTGCCTTGAATTAGCAAAGACAATTAAGACAGCATGTGGGTTGTGCAATTTTAATTGTGACCATATTCTCACAGCTAACAAAAAAAAAAAGTTAAAAGGATGACTTTATAAATGAAGGCATTACTCTCATCCAAGGGAAAAATATTTTTTTCCAGTTAAGTCTCCTTTTATTGTTTACTTTTGGGCCCATTGCCTAAAGCTGGGAAAGAGGCAAGACAGGAAAAAGACAGGCACCTAACTCTGAAGAGATCGGCACAAAGCAGAGGCCCTCCACAAATGCCAGCTCCAGTTCCCACCAAGGGCATTCCTGAAGCCCTGGAGGCTGGCTGTTGGCACTCAACACAGACAGAACCAAAAAAGGTCTGGCCTATAAAGTAAAACCAGACAGCGGAACAACAGCAATGGCCTATGGTCTTCCAAAGGCTCAACTGTTCTCCACAGAGGTCAACGGAGACAGAGAAAATCCAAGAAAGGAGGGAGGCTGCAGCAAGCCCTTCAGCAGAAGAGTCCAGATAAAGGTAGTGACTGAGGGAGACTCTGAGGTGGATTCAAGTTCTCCCTTGCTCCAGATTCACCTCAGGCAGCCATCAAATCGCCTCTGTCTCCGGGCAAATGAAGTGATTCCACTTCTTCACAATTCTGTTCAGAGGGCAAATCCACATCAAGAACCCACCCATCCACATCAGCTCATGAGGTCCTGAGGCATCTCCTCATTTTAAACAAAGACACAGCCAAGATGTGGGCAAGAGGACTCGGGAATTCCTCTCACCTCACCTTCAAGCCTCACTGTCGCTGAGATTTTCAAACTAAGTGACAACGTTTATGAACTCTCTGATGGCAAAGAATGAAAAGTGTTCACCTGAGGGCCCAAGGCTGTAACACCACTGACCCTGAGAGCAAAGGAGAAAGTTCTAGAACAAGAAAGGGAGAGCTGAGCCTTGAGAAGGAATGCACAGCTGCCCTGGGCTAAGAGTCATTGTCAGAGGACACATCATCTCTTCAGAGCTAAAAGCTTTCTGAGGCTTTTCATGGACAGAAAGAGGGCCACTCACTGTGGACAAAGGCACCAGCAAAAGCCACTTGGACCTGACTGGCTGGTTTGGGATTTGCATGAGGAAATTCTGCAGAAGAAGAAAGAAGAATATTCTGAAAGGAGACAATGTTTAGAGGAGGAGAGAGATATATCCCAAAGGCTGTTCCCAGCTTTCTCACATTCTAACACACAAAACATTTCAAAGAACACATTTGCAACAACCAAACACTGGTGGCCTTCAGCTGGAAGAAACTTCTCAAGTATGCACACAGCCGCCTAGCATGCCAGATGTGAGGCAGATGGTGTTACCCAAAGGTGTTTTTCCTTTTCCCCTTGAGCCTGCAGTGGTCACTGCCACCAATAAATGTTTCAGGCAATTCAATGCCATCTTCCCAAAGGTCCTGTCCTGAAACCCCAAATGCAGTTTCCCTGAAAAACAACAAATAGAAACACTATTCTATTGAGATGGAGAAGGCAATGGCACCCCACTCCAGTACTCTTGCCTGGAAAACCCCATGGATGGGGGAGCCTAGAGGGCTGCAGTCCATGGGGTCACTAAGTGTCAGACACAACTGAGTGACTTCACTTCCACTTTTCACTTTCATGCATTGGAGAAGGAAATGGCAACCCACTCCAGTGTTCTTGCCTGGAGAATCCCAGGGACGGGGGAGCCTGGTGGGCTGCTGTCTATGGGGTCACACAGAGTCGGACACAACTGAAGCGACTTAGCAGCAGCAGCAGCAGTCTGTTGAGAGGGGCTTCCCAGGTAGTGCTAGTGGTAAAGGATCCACCTATCAACGCAGAAGTTGTAAGAGGCATAGGTTCAATCCCTAGGTTGGGAAGATCCCCTGGAGAAGGGCATGGCAACCTACTCCAGTATTCTTGCCTGGAGAATCCTGTGGATAGAGAAGCCTGGCGGGCTACAGTCTGTGGGTTGCAAAGAGCAGGACACGACTGAAGTAACTTAGCATGCGGTCTATTGAGATGCTGTAAGAAAATAACTTGGAAATACCCACACAAGTGGTTCTCACGCTTGAGTGAGTATCAGAAGCACCTGGAAGGTTGTTACAACATGGTTGCTGGGCCCACCTTCCCCCACATCCAGCTTCTGATTCAATAGTTCTGGGATGGGGCCTGAGAATTTAGGCATCTAGTAAGTTCACAGGTGCTGCTGCTACTGGTGGTCTGGGGAACACAACTTGAGATTTGGTGGTCCTCACTATTTGTTCTCTCCCGTAGGGGAGCAATTACATTAGCATATCATGACCCTGAGCTGTCCAGCAGTAAAGAAACCTTTGTTGTTGTTGTTCTTTAGTTGCTAGGTTGTGTCCAACTCTGTGACCCAATGGACTGTAGCCCACCAGGCTCCTCTGTCCATGAGATTCTCCAGGCAAGAATACTGGAGTGGGTTGCCATTTCCTTCTCCAGGGGATCTTCCTGACCCAGGGATCAAACCCAAGTCTCCTGCTTGGGAGGCAGATTTTTTACCACTGAACCAACAGGAAAGCCCACTAAAGAAACCTACAGAACTTGGTGGCTCAGATGGTAGTGTCTGCCTGCAATATAGGAGACCTGGGTTCGATTCCTGGGTCAGGAAGATCCCCTGGAGAAGGAAATGGCAATCCACTCCAGCACTCCTGCCTGGAAAATCCCACAGACGGAGGAGCCTGATAGGCTACAGTCCATGGGGACGCAAAGAGTAGGACACAACTGAGCGACTTCACTTTCACTTTTACCCAGACAATATGTATGAATCTCTCTGGAAAGCAGTGCTTCGAGGAAGCCACTTTGGGAAAATTTCTACTAGGGATGGTCCTGACCAGCAGAAAGATCACAGGCTCCAGAGGGAAGAGCCACCAAAAAAGAGAGATTTCCAAGTCAAGGCCTTGGCAGTGAGCCAGGTAAGGGGTAGCAAAGGGCTTCGGGCCACACCCTGAAGCAGGATCCTGGCAGGGCAGGCGGTCTGGAGAGCCCCAAGCCCGTGGTCCAGAAATGCTAACAGCATCCACCAAGTCTGTCAGGAGACAGCCAAGGCCAGTCTGCCTCCAGCCTTGGATCAGGACACCAGGCCTTAAGAACTGGTGGAGAATACAACAGGGTCCTAGTTTCTAGAGACCAACAGGAGGTTACCAAGCCTCCAACAAAGAGAGTGAGACAGCCGTTATTCATCAGATAAATGTCTACAACAGGGTGGGCTTCCTTGGTGGTCCAGTGGTTAAGAATCTGCCTGCCAGTGCAGGGGACATGGGTTCCATACCTGCTCTGGGAAGATTCCCATGCCACCAGGCAACTAAGCCTGTGCACAACTACTAAGCCCGTGCTCCACAACAAGAGAAGTCACTGCAATGAGAAGCCCGCGCACCAAAACCAGACAATAGCCCCTGATCGCAAGTAGAGAAAGCCTGCGCAACAGCAACGAAGACCCAACACAGCCAAAAATAAATAAATATTTTTTTACGTGTGTACAGGGCTACAGCATAGCATGCTAGCCCAGATGGCTTAGAAGATCCCCTAACTAAGACCAAGATGAGTCCTGAACTGAGCCTCGTGGTAAAGGAGCAGAAGCCCCCAACACCGAGGGATCTTGTTACAGGGAGGCTCTGACTTCACAGGTGTGATTGCTAGGCTTCTATAGTGCTCCAGGCCAGGCAGGTCTCAGGCTAGATTCTGAGTACCAAGACCCTAGTTGAGGGGTTGACAACATTTTGCTGTAAAGAGCCAGAAAATACTACTTACAGCTCTGTGGGCCATATGGTCTCTGTCACAGCTACTCTACCCTGCCACTTATCACCAAGCAGCCACAGACAACACCCAAACAAATGAGCGTGGCCGGGTTCCAGTGACACTGATAGACTGATAGCTGAATTTCATTTAAATGTCACGTGTTACAAACTAGTCTTCTCCTTCTGATTTTTTTTTAGGCACTTGAAAATATAACCACCAGTCTTAGCAGGGGAGGGGGGTTGGAGTGGGATGTGGTGTTTGGCCTGCCCAGATTTATTGGGTTGGTCAAAAAGTTCATTTGGGATTGTCACACATTGTTACAGAAAACCCTGAATGAACTTTTTGGCCAACCTAAGAGTATGCAGACGCCTGCCCTAGGTCCCCACTCCAGATCTGACAGAGCAGAACCCACAGACGTAGGGGGTCAGGGAAACCTCATTTCATCAGACTGCCCCCAGTCAAACCAACCTAGCCTGTCCAAATGCCACTGTTGGGCTGGGAACCACTTACCCACTCAGAGCCCTGAAACCCTTTTAGTGCTGCTCACAGTTCCGTCTTCCTGACTTGCCCAGCTTGGGGGCTTTGAGGAGGCTTCATATGAGGGGTGGGGTGTGTTCTCCTGTCTTCCCCACTGGTGTCAATCTCACCCATCCTCCAAGGGGCTGCCTGCTACCGAAGCCCAGTGCCATCCATCTCTGGCACAAAGATGTGTAGCCCCCATGTCTTTAAGAGTGGATCAGCTGCAGAAATTCTCAAACCCAGGACAAAGTCTTGCCAGACAGGCAGAGCCATCCTAATTAGACTCACACAGCTGGCCTTTCTTCAAGGGCTGAAGTTATTTCTAAGCTTCAGCTGAGCTGCAGGGCAAAGACAGGCAAACACCCTGTTAGCCATCACCCAATATGTGCTCTGCCATGGCTGGCAATCAGGCCAGATGGGGGCTGTGCTCCATGGAGGAGGACTTCAAAGGAGAGGCAGTTGAAGGCGCCCCCGCCTAAAGGTTTGGGTTTGTTTTGAAGTTAGAAGTGGGAGCAGACAAGGAAAGGCTACATATGCTTATCTCAGGAATGTCGGGGACTTAAGAAAAGAAGTTAGAGGAGGCCACGAGGAAGGCCAAGCCCAGGAGAGAAGGGGGAAAAGAAGGGGAAGAGGGTTACCATGCAGCCCTTAGAAACAGACCTGCTGCCCGGTCCTGGTCAAGGACTGAACTCACCCAGCAGACCCAGCCTTCTCAAACTTCACTGTGTAGAAGAATCCACAGAGGGCTTTTGTTGAAATGCACATGATTTAATCGGTCTCGGGTGGGGCCTGAACTTCTGACTCGCTTTCTCTATGAGTTTGCCTTTTAATAGATGCAAGTTGTCAAAGTACATAGGGCCCACAGCTTTGTCCCACCTGGAGCTGAGCTACTGACACCCAGGACTGCTGCATATATGGGCATTCAGGAAGTTGTCTACATCACAGCACCCACCTTCACACCCGACCAAAGACCAGGCAGGGGTCTCAAACCGTGCTGCCCTCCATTCTTTATTCTTGTATGAGATTTATTTCATTTATTTATTTACTTTTTGGCTGCATCATGTGGTTTGTGGGATCTTAGTTCCCCAACCAGTGATCCAACCTGCACCCTTGGCAATGAAAGCCTGGAATCTTAACTACTGGATGGCCAGGAAATTCCTACCCTCCACTCTTTAAGTCTTGAGTCCTGGGCCTGCCTCTATCCTTTTCCTACTTAGCACAAAATCTATCTTCTGATCAAGCTCTGTGCCCACTTGTGCCTAGACAGGGCATCTTTTTCTAAGCTGCCCAAAGGAATTGAACCATGCAATGCTATGCAGCCAGCAGTGAGAGAGTGGCAAGCGTCCTTAGATGACTCTTGACAAGATGCTTCCAGTTGACAGCTCAGACACTGCTTTGTCACTCAACCCTTGAGTGGATACTGTTCGTGAACTGAGCTATAATGATATCACTCAGCCAAAAAGACATATAATCTCAAGAGTTGGTGAAAATGCAGAGATATCAGGACCATTACACACTGCTGATGGGTGTGTAAAAGGGTACAGTCACCTTGGGAAAAACAGTCTGGCAGGTCCTCAAATGGTTAAATGAGTAACTGTATGATCTTGCCATTCCACTCCTAGGGATCTACTTAAGAGAAATGAACACATATCTCTGTACATGAATATTCACTGCAGCATTACTCATAATAATCAAAAAGTAGAAAGAGCTCAAATTTCTATCAATTGATGAATGGATAAAATGTGGTCTATCTATACAATGGAATATAAATCAGCCATAAACAGGAGTCAAGAGCTGATACCTGCTCCAAAATGGATGAGGTTTGAAAAACATTATGCTAAGCCAAAGAAACCAGACACAAAAAGACAAATATTGTGTGATTCCATTTGTATAGAATGTTGACAAGAGAAAAATATAGAGACAGAAAATACTTCAGTGGTTGCCTAGAGCTGTGGGGAGGAGGGTAGGAAGTGATGGTTAAGGGGTGTGGGATTTCTTTTAGGGGTAATGAAAACGTTCTAAAATTGTGATGGATACACAACTTTGAATACAAATCACTGAATTGGTTTACACAGGTAAATGATGTGGTATGTGAATTACATCATAAGAAAGCTGTTAAAAAATATCATGACCTGTCAGTTGGGGAGCTCAAGGCAAGTGGCAGAGAGAGGGAGCCTTCAGGACCTCAACAAGCATGGGCAAGGACCAGCTTTAGGGCAGCAACTTCTCAGAACCCTTGAGGAACACCCAAGCAGCCTTGGGTGTGAGAGTCTCAGATTGTAGCCAAGTGTTGGTGCAAACAACCATGCAGAAATACATGAAGGTAGGGCCCTGGGAGTGCCTGGGGCACCACTGATCCCTGCCTGCCAATCCCTGGTGCTGGGCCAGTGCCTAACATATGGCAGCCATTCAAAAACTGAATTTAGTTCCTGTCCATGGAGGAAAGGGAATCCTGAAGTCACTAGATTGAGTTCTAAGGCCAGCCCTGCTTCTCACTCCCCGTGTGACCCCAGACAAACTCCTTCCCCTTGTTGAACCTTAGAGGATCATCACTAAGATATGGGGAGTTCTGTCTCAGGCACCCTCTCAGGCTGAGGTGCCACATGAATCAAGTGGCCCATGCGGGGAGCCTGGATGTGGGTGAGAAATTCCTGAGCCTCTAGATAGAGATTGAGATGCCCACCAGCACGTCAGTCCCACTGAGACAATGTTCCACTCCCGCCAAGGACCAGGTTCCCTGGTCAGCCACAACGACACAGAATGAACAAGACTCCAAGGCCTGCTCACGTGGCTGGGCCCATCGGGTCCATGAGTAGCTCCTGGTGAGATCGATTCTACTACTTTGGAAAGTTGAGTTAGACTCGAAGTAGAGACAGGATGTCAACACTGGATATTTAAAGGAACTGGAGCCTTTGTCTGACAAATGCTGAGTCAGTGGCAACAAGTCTGTCAGACTCCCTCTACAGAGCGGCCACCCTGGAGGCAGAGTCTCAGAAGATGAGGGGCGTGGCCAGGCCACCACTTCCTCACCACTCCACCAGGGGCCTGCCAATGCTCAGCTCAATTCTCACTCGCCCCGTGGCCCTCATTTAACCAGCGTGTCTGAACATTTTTGAATCCCTGGAGGGGGCAGGGTCATTAACCCAGCCACCCACACAGCCAGCAGCAGGCCAGAGGCCTCCAGAAGAGGGTCCTGGGCTGTGCTGGCTACAGAAGAGACAGAGGCTCATTCGACATAACTGGGCGGACGCTGCCAAGAGCCAGTGAGTGAAAACAGAGGAAACAGTGGGGCCCTGTCACCAGACAGGTCACTGTCCGAGCAGGGCAGAAGCAACAGGGCAAGGATCTTTCAATGCCAAGGCTGAAAGTCCACACCCAAATTCCATGTTTGGATCTGTCCGACTAATACTCATTAAAAAAATAAAAAGTTTTAAAATCAATACACTCAATTCACAATCCCAAACCTTTGGGATAATCCAGGGCACTACGTCCAAACCCATTTATCTTCTTCTTGAGAACAATGCATCAAGAGGCATGAAGTATGAGCTAAGGATTACGGGGCTGTGAATCACTCACCTCAGGAATGACAGCTCCAGAAGTTTCTGAGGTCAGAGTGCACTGTGAGTCCATAAGACCCAGGTGCAACCAATTATCATCTCCAACAAGCTTTACCCTTAAATCTTTTATCTGAAAAACCCTGCTCCCTCCCTGCAAATTCCCTGGTGTTTCTAAGTCTCCCACTGTCCTAAGGTGATTTGAAATGCAAGAGCCTGAGCAATTAACTATGCCCCTACATGTTGCCTGTCCAAATGGATCTTTGGTTCAGTCCTGCAAATTGCCTCTGTTATCTCGAATTTCTTTTTCTTTGGGGATTAGCAGCTTGGAAATTTTGCTTAAATCCTGCAAGGATATTTGAAATAGAATGTGTTGATTCCCTGTCACAATTACCTCAATCGTTCAATCAACCCACAAACAGCCATGAAAAGATTCTACCCCAAGTCCCAGATACTGTGTTAAGTGAGGGATACAGTAAGTTGCCAGCCCAGGCCTGAAGGTAATTACAACCTAGGATTATGACTGTTTTGTTTAGTGTCAATTTTTAAATGAGGAGAATGGGAAATTGTACTGCTGGTTATAACCCAAGAGGCTACCCGATCATTGGTTCAAAGTTTCCCTACTCTGGCAATTTCATATTACTTTTTCTGTTGACTTTTGTGCCCATTAAGAGCACATACTTATTATAGCATTCACAAAGCTATCTAGTAAGTTGTGGTTTTGATTTAGAATAGGGCCTTCTCCCCAGAAAAAGATCACTCACATAGATTTTTGTTTCCAATTTCAAAATGTTGTTAGAGAAGGAAGCCCAGAGACATCCTATGTTAACCTTCCTTGGGCCTGTAGGGTTAACACTATTGGTATCAGCATCACTCAACATCATTCTTTAATCCCCAGGTCCAGGGTTCCTACATGGCTCCCATCTGTGTTCTAATAGTTACCACCTTAGATAACTTGGTATCTGTTTCACCATGACAAAGAGCTACTGTCTTATGGTGAGAAGGAATTCCCCATTTTCTAGCATTCCATCCTTCTATGTCCACTTTAAAAACAAAGTCTCTGAGTAGAGCCCAGGTTCCATAAGAAGGCAGAATTCAAAAATCCAAGAGAAAGAGCCGGGCTTAAAAGACCCCATAAACAATGGCCCATAAAAGCTGACAGTCAAGAAATGACACAGTCAAGAACTGATGGCTAACACAACATGGAAAATCAACTATACAGCAATAAAAAATAAAAAATGAAAAAAGAACTGAGGGGGCTGGCTTGAGAAGTTCTCTATGAAATGGAACTCCAGTGAGGTGATTCTTCACACTGCTGTTTTCGAAATGAATCTTTAACCTGGGTATTGATCATAACTTGGCTGCTACAATTTCAGACTACGGTACAATCTGGCAAGTCAACCTTTTGCTCTTGAAACTCACTTCAATCTTCACTTTCAATTACTCATTTGAGTTGCATTCTCTGAAAGGGGAATTGATGCAGCACACACATTTGCGTTGACTAAAGAAACCATTCAACCTCTTTGGAAGGGACTGTAGCAAAGTGGCCAAGAAAAATAATAAATGCAAATTCCAGCCTGTGGCTGCAGTAAGTGTCTCGTCTTACAACCCCCAACAGAGAAGGTTATTGCTCAAATGCAGGGTGTTCATGGATTTTAAAAAGCCAACCTCTATAGCCAGCAAGGCATTATCTCTATGTATGGAGGTTAGTGGTGGCACATGTACTGTTTGCCCACACATTTCTCTTAGCTCCTCTGGCCAGTAGTTCATCACCCAAATTGCAGGAAAACTATCAAGTGGCAAAGAACCTGTCTGCCAGTGCAAGAGATGTTAGAGACAAGGGTTCGATCCCTGGCTTGGGAAGATCCCCTGGAGGAGGGCATGGCAACCCACTCCAGCATTCTTGCCTGGAGAATCCCATGGACAGAGGAGCCTGGCATGCTGCAGTCCATGGGGTTGCAGAGTCGGACACGACTGAAGCGAGTTAGCATGCATGCATGCATTAACNGGAGGGCATGGCAACCCACTCCAGCATTCTTGCCTGGAGAATCCCATGGACAGAGGAGCCTGGCATGCTGCAGTCCATGGGGTTGCAGAGTCGGACACGACTGAAGCGAGTTAGCATGCATGCATGCATTAACTCAATAAGCACAAATATCCTGTTGGCTTCCAAGGTCCTGGCTAGGCTCTGTGGGAAATATATAGGGCTAAGACAGAGTAGTGTCCTGCTTTCACAGCCTCAGGATCTAAGAGAAGCATAAAGGAATGCATAGCTCATTGTGATGTATGGTACGTATGATAAATACCACAAGACATAGGAAACGCTGTGGGTGTTTACAGGAAGGCAGAAGCTTCCTTATCAAAGGATCAAGGAAAAGTTTCATCCAAGTGGGAGTGTTGTTGGACGATGGGCAGAATTTTGATAAATGGAGGCTTGAGGGAAGCATTCCAGGTGCAGGAAGTAATAACCAACAAGAAGAGGGAACATGGGACTCCAGGTCTATAAAAGCATAGAGTCAACTTTGGCTGGATTTTAGGAAGCCAGGAGAGAAGGACTGGAAAATTCAGCTGTAGGCAAACTGTAGAGTCCCCTATCAACAGCAGAGAACTTTCTAGCTAATTTAAGAGGACAGGGAGCAGCTGCTTTAGCTTTTTGAGTAAGAGAGCAATGTGTTCAAAACAAGTGATAGTTACTTCAACTTTAAAAATTAGAAGTAAAATTAAAATGAAGATTGTATTTAAAAGAGCAGTATCTAGCCAAAGAAGGTAGAATGAGTTGTCATATGAGAGACTAAAAGTGAGAATGTTCTAGAAATCACTGAAAAGAGAAGGGCAATATTTCAGTCTCTGTGTGAGGAAGGTTTGAAGACGGTGCTTTAGTGATGGGTTCTGGTGTCTCTTTCAGTTCACAAATCTAGGAAATGAGTAGCAATAATAGCGGGATCTGGAGAAAGGAATGGCAACCCAGTCCAGTATTCTTGCCTAAAGATCTCCATGGACGGAAAAGCCATGGGGTCACAAGAATTGGACATGGGCTTCCCCAGTGGTTCAGTGGTAAAGAATCCACCTACAATGCAAAGGACACGGGTTCGATCCCTGGACTGGGAAGATCCCCCTGGAGAAGGAAATGGCAACCCACTCCAGCATCCTTGCCTGGAGAATTCTATGGACAGAGGAGCCTCGTGAGCTACAGTTCATGGAGATGCAAGGGTCGGACATGACTTAGTGACTAAACAACAGCAGGATACTGTACTGAAAGTGCTATCAATAAGAAAATGCCAGATGAAAAGGTCCTGCTTGTCCCAGTGTCAACTTAAAAAATATTCACAACCTGAGAGTTATGTTTTATTTGGTGGGAATTTTTAGGACTTCAGGCCAGGAGACAGCATCTCCAGTAACCCTGAGAGAACTGCTCTGAGGAGGTGAAGGAGGAGCCAGGTTATGTAGAAGTTTCACAACAAAGAGTAGATAGGGACTTCACAGGTGGTCCAGTGGCTAAGATTCCATGCTCCTAAACTGAGCAGGCGGCTCAGGTTCCATCCCTGGTAAGGGAACTATGATCCTGCATGCTGCAACTAAGAGTTCTCACAGGGCATATAAATAAATGAAAGTAAATATTAAAAACACCAAAGGGCAGGTAGTCTGAACATCAAAAGATTATCATTAATTAAAGAAAACTAGATAACCCAAGTTAGAAATTCAGTGCTTTTCTATCTATGGGAAGATGCAAGTCTGGGCTCATTGAAATCATTCATTTGGTATGTACCCCAGCTGTTTGGAGCCAGTATCTTGTGTTTTTACATCCTGGGTTTCCTCAGGGTTCACTGTAGGGAATGGTTACAGTCACGATGGCAGGAATTCTTTTCTTTCCTGAGTTTCCTTAGGGCTCACCAGCTCAAGCTGGAGGGCTGCAGTCACTCATGGCTGTGACATCCATGTTTACTGTTAGGGCAGAAAATATGCCATTTCTCACTAGCATTCTCCTTTTGAATGCAGAGGAATTCTATCAGCTGATTACATGTTTTAAACCCAAATAGAAATGTCTAGCCTAACCCGCTCCCAATGAGACTTTAATTGTACATCCTGAGCCAGGTGTTCAGCTCCTAATACTTATCTCCAAATGTGGCGTTTTAAAAGACTGCTCTGGCTGGTGAGGTCTGGTTTGGCTTTCAGCCATCCTAACTTGGTTTTCCTGGCTGGTGATGAGGAGGAGACAGGCAGAACAGGCTCCATCTTGAAAGCAGGACTCCATCTTGGGCCAGACTGTGGACTTTGAGCTATATGCCCAGTACCTATGGAAACGACATACCAACTGGAAAACCAGGCCCCCTGGATGGAAGAGCCCCAGGGCTCGTACCTAGACTCTCTGTTGCCTAAAAGAGCACCCTAATTATCTGTGTAACTGAATAGAATCATACATTCTATTATGCTTACTGGGGTATGACCACAGGCCTATTGATAATTGTCCACTGTTAACTACCTAGGTTTAAGGCATATGAATCATGGGTTAACTTTATAGCTTTCTTTTCCTTTGATTAGACTAGTTTCATGGAATTTGGGGAGGTGGGTTTGGGCATGTACACTTAGGGTATATAAGGTTTTCAGAAAAACTGGTCAGGGTCCTTGGCTAAGAGGAGACTCTGCTTTGGGCCTGCTGGTGTAATAAACTGCACTCCGCTATTTGCATTGTCCTTCAGAGTGACTTTGTTTCCCAGAATGCGTGGCTACAACATTTGGTGCATGGGCTGGGAAACTCCTCACTTTGAGGAGACAAGTCCCATTTGGGACTACTCCAAGGCCTTGTGGCTCAAATCTTCTAGATGGGGGAAGGCGCCTTGCCCTTCTGGAAGGATTCTGCTTCTCAATGCCCAGACCTTTCATGTTAACAGGTAGTGGACAGCAGCAGGGGAACTGAGTGCTCAGGTGAGGAGGAACCCACCCGACAGGGTGGAAGAGGGGGCCTGATCACCCCCCTCGGAGGGACTAGAAGGGGCACAGACCCACAGGAGCCTGGAATAGCCAGGTGGCAACGATTGCTTGGTACACAGGTTGACGAGCGTGTTAGGGCTTAGGAAGGAAATTTGTGAAGATCATTTACAAGGTGGTGTCCACACTATCTTGGGAAAAATTATTACCAAGCAATTGCCAGGGGATTTTTTTTGAGTGTGCTTGTATTCTGCCCTCCCCAAGGAGGTGTCCCATCTGCTATGAAATTCTTGACCCCCTCGGAATTGTCAGGCTAGAAGGAGGGGGATACATAAGTGAGTACAAAACAGAGGCTGTGCTCCGCCAAGGAACAGGGGGAAAGAACCCCACTACAGATGCCCCTCAGAGAGCTACAACAGCCTTCAGTTCGGGACGCATGGGGCACTACCATCCACCCCCTGTAGCCTATTATTACCAGCCATTTGCCTCTACGGATATATTAAACTGGCAGAGACATGCTCCACCGTACTCGGGGGAGCCACAAGCCATGATTAGGCTAATGGAGACTATTTTTCGAACCCACCACCCTACATAGGATGATATAATCCAACTATTAGTCTCCCTTTTCAGCACTGAGGAAAGACACAGGATCCTAACTGAGGCCAGAAAATGGTTAAGAGAAATGGCACCTGAGGGGACTGCAAACCCGCAGCAGTGGGCATAGCTAGCCACCCCCGATGAGAGGCCCAGCTGGGACTGTGACACAGAGGAAGGGAGGGGCCACCTGGGGAGATATCCGGTGACTATTTACAAGGTCTCAAGAGGGGGCCCGAAAAGCTATGAGTATCGCAAAACCCTCCAAAGTGATTCAAAGGGAAAGCGAATCACCCTCTGAGTTCTGCGAAAGACTGTGCGAGGCCTATAAACTTTATACGCCAATAGACCCAGCCAGAGGCTGCTGGGTCTCAGATGGTGATAAATGCAGCCTTTGTGTCTCTAGTCTACCCTGAAAATGTCAGATGGGGGGCACACCAAGTGACTCATGAATTTTTATACATCCCTGAATGCCCAGTACCTTTGTTAGGAAGAGACTTGCTGTTTATATTGGGGGCACAAGTGACCCTTCCCCCCACGAAAGACCCACTGTTCGAGTGGGCCCAACTACCTATTTACTCTTCCTCTCAGTAACCCCTCAAGATGAATGGAGGTTGCATGATCTCCCGGAAAGGAAACCGGACAGGCTAAACAGTCGAGAGAGAGAGAGTTAACTCAACAATTCCCTGAGGTCTGGATTATATTGGGGGCACAAGTGACCCTTCCCCCCACGAAAGACCCACTGTTCGAGTGGGCCCAACTACCTATTTACTCTTCCTCTCAGTAACCCCTCAAGATGAATGGAGGTTGCATGATCTCCCGGAAAGGAAACCGGACAGGCTAAACAGTCGAGAGAGAGAGAGTTAACTCAACAATTCCCTGAGGTCTGGGTGGAAGACAACCACCCCCAGGCTTGCAAAACAAGTCCCACTGGGAATAGAACTCAAACCCAGTACAATTATGTCAGTACCCACCTTGAGCCTGCCAGACCTTGCTCAGCCATTTACTCTTTACATGACTGAAAAGGACAAGGTGTCTATGGGAGTGTTCTCCCAGACTCTGGGGACATGGGACGGACCAGTGACTTATCTCTAGTCAGCTGGACAATGTTGCCACTGGTGGCCAGGATGCTTACAGGCAGTTGCTGTGGTTGCCTTACTGGTCCAGGAGGCAACCAAGCTGACTTTGGGCCAAGATTTGTTTGTAAAAGTTCCACATGAGGTCAACACTTTCCTGCGAGGGGACCCCCATAAATGGCTGTCAACATCCCAGATTACTCAATACCAGGGACTGTTATGTGAACAGGCACACAGCACACACAGGCACACACAGCACAAGCATGCAGCTCCCTGCAGTGCCCTGTATGCTGGGAGGCTCCCTCCACAGGTGACCAGAATCCAGGCCATGGAGAGATGTGACAAAGTCACCCCCAGACAGAAGAATGGGAGGAGAGGGCTGTGGGCTCTTGTTCTTGTTTGGGCAGCGGGTCCAGCAGGATAGACAGACTTGAGTCAGCCAGCTGCCCCAAGGTGGTCACTGTGCAGGCCTGAGTCCCAGGGTCCAGCAGAATCGGATACTCCCAGGGTGTGCTGTCCAGTGGGGGGTGAAGGGGTGGGACCTGGGACCTCGGTATGGGTGGTACCTGGAGGGCAAACAGGGAAGGTTATGATTATCTGAGGGTCTCAGCACAAGGTGGAGAGAAAGCTCTCGAGTGTAAGCTGTGGGCATTGGGAGGCTGGGAATAGCTGGAACCTCTGGGATGGCAGTGGGCTGGGGGGGAGGGTGTCTCGGGTGAGAAGACCAGGGGACAGGATGGGGGTGCCGTGCAAGACCCAAGGGAAGGACTGAGGGACAGCGGGGGATTCCAGCCGGGCCTGAGGGTCTGGCACTGGTGCGGAGTTCCTGTTTTGGTCATGGTGCTGTGGTTATATTAACAGAAGAAGTTAACATTTGCAGAAGATGAGGGAAATGATTCTAGAAAATATTATTTTTGAAACGTTGTTGTCAATACGAACTGATTTAAAAGTGAAAAGTTAAAAACATTTTGCATAGTTGAAACAGCCCCAGCTGCCATCTGCAGTCTGGGTAGTGTGCTGTCAGGAGGTGGCTAGGAGGGAGGGGTAGCCCCGTGCTCAGAAAGCAAAGATTATGAACATCCCAGGAGGCCAGTGCCAGCAGGGGTCAGCGCTTGCACGCAGGTGCACCTTGTGTGCTGTGTCTCTGTGTGCAGGTCAATGTGTGATTCTCTGAGTGTGTGTGTGTATGTGTGCACGTGTTTGTATATGGGCATCTGGACAGATGGGTGTGTGCTGTGTGTTACCAAACTCAGGTCCGGCTGCTTGCTGCTCTAGAATTGATGCCCAACAAGCAGTTGTTGGTGGAAAGGAAAGTTGCTTGTGCTCAGAATGCTGGCAAGTTGGATGATGGTGGACTCCACATTCCCCACAAACCACCTCTGAAGATACTGCTCCACCACGAGGTTTTTAAAGGGAAGAAGGGAGGGAATCTCAGTGAATCCCTGAGATGGGGGTCAGAGTTGTGGCTATCCCCCACTGCGTAGACCTGTCGACTTCTCGTCATCTCTCTTTAGATGTCACCTTGTTCAGTTTGTCCCAGAGATTACTGATGAGAAGCCAGGGAAGAGATCTGGTCATCAGTCACTTTCTTCATTTTACTGATACTGAAGGAGGAAACAGACAGAACAGGCTCCATCTTGAAAGCAGGACTCCATCTTGGGCTGGACTGTGGACTTTGAGCTATATGCCCAGCATCTACCGAAACGACATACCAAATGGAAAACCAGGGCCCCTGGATGGAAGAGCCCCAGGGCTCGTACCTAGACTCTGTTGCCTAAAAGAATATCCTAATTATCTGTGTAACTGAATAGAATCATAAAATCTATTATGCTTATTGGGGTATGACCACAGGCCTATTGGTAATTGTCCACTGTTAACTGCCTAGGCTTAAGACATATGAATCACAGATTAACTTTGATTGTATCTTTCTTTTCCTTTGTTCAGACTAGTTTCAGGGAATTTGGGGAGGTGGGTTTGGGCATGTACACTTAGGGTATGTAAGGTTTTCAGAAAAACTGGTCAGGGTCCTTGGCTAAGAGGAGACTCTGCCATGGGCCCGCCGGTGTAATAAACTGCACGCCGCTATCTGCATTGTCCTTCTGAGTGAGTTTGTTTCCTGGAATGTGTGGCTACAACATTTGGTGCATGGGCTGGGAAACTCCTCACTTTGAGGAGACGGGTCTCATCTGAGGCCACCCCAAGGGTTTGTGGCTTAAATCTCCTAGAGGGGGGAAGCTGCCTCCCTCCTCTGGAAGAATTCAGCCTCTCAGCGCCTGGTTTCTTCGCTTTGGCAGGTAGTGAACGACAGCAAGGGAACTGAGCGTTCAGGTGAGGAGGAACCCACCCGGCGGGGTGGAAGAGGGGGCCTGATCACCCCCCTGGGAGGGACTAGAAGGGGCACAGACCCACAGGGGCCTGCAATAGACAGGCGGCAATTGCTTGGTACACAGGTCAAGTGTGTTAGAGCTTAGGAAGGAAATTTGTGAAGGTCATTTAGGAGGTGGTGTCCACATCGTCTTGGGGAAAATTATTACCAGCGATTGCCAGGGAATTTTTAGGATAGGAAACTGGTCCTTGTATGCTCATATTCTACCTTCCCCCAGGAGGTGTCCCAGGCTGTGAAATTCTTGACCCCCTCAGAATTGTCAGGCTACAAGGAGGGGGATACATAAGTGAGTATGAATTGGATTTTCTGGAGATGGCCTAGGACGTGGGATATTTAACCCATCTGTGTTTTCATCCGCACCTGATCAAGCCCACCGAGGCAGAACGGACTTTAAGGGAGAAACAGTCTTGGACCACGTGGTTTCTGGTTTGGCTGTGCTGACCGGCAGGTGAAGGCACGCCGATCCTCCTTCTCCCTCTGGGATCTGGCAGGTAAGGCTCTTTTCATCCCAATTAGGAAGGAAGCAGAATGGCAATTTAAGTGTTTCACTGAGTGGAAATATCAGAAGGGAAGGAAGCAGAATGGTAATTTAAGTGTTTCACTGAGTGGAAATATCAGAAGGGAAGGAAGCAGAATGGCAATTTAAGTGTTTCACTGAGTGGAAATATCAGAAGGGAAGGAAGCAGAATGGCAATTTAAGTGTTTCACTGAGTGGAAATATCAGAAGTGCATAGGGCACTGAGAACTTCATAGACAGAATGGAAAGGAAAAGTAGGAGAAGGTCCGAAAAGGTAAGCAAGATGGGAGGAAGTGAATCCAAGGCAGCTGTATTGGAGTGCACGATTTAAAGTTTAAAGAAGGGATTAGGAGGAGACTATGGGGTGAAGTTGACGCCTAACCGCCTCCACATACTCTGTGAGGTTGAATGGCCCCCTGTGGGAGTAGAATGGCCGCCAGAGAACACCATGAACTTAAAAATAGTGGAAGCAGCCTACACAGTAGTCACAGGAGAACCAGGACGCCTGGATCAGTATCCACATATTGACTCACGGCTAGGGTTAGCTCAAGGCCCTCCTGCTTGGACAAGGTTCTGTATCCAGAAGGGAAAGGGAAAAATATTAATGGTACAAAAATTGACTGATGATAAAAAAAAAGGAAATTCTACAGGATTTGGATGGGGATGACCTGACCCCTCCCCCATATGGGATAATGACACGCCTGCCTCCCAGTGCTCCTCCAGGACTGGAGGCCGCCTTAATGCCCGATCCAGGGCCAGGTGAAGTTCCTGCAGCAGCCACGGCTCTTCCACCAGCATTCCTGGAGATCGTAGAGCCACCATTTCGGCGGGATCCAATCCCAGCAATGGAGACCTCTGGTCAATGCCCCCAGAATTCCACCTCAGCTGGACTGCCTAGATTGTATCCACCTCTCTCGGTGAGTACAGATGGGAAGGGGAAAAAAAACACAGCAATTAGACAGAGGCTGCGCTCCACCAAGGGACAGGAAGAAGCCCACTACAGATGCCCCTCAGAGGGTACAGCAGCCTCCGGTTCAGGACGCATGGGGCACTACCATCAGCCCCCTGTAGCCTATTATTACCAGCCATTTCCCTCTACAGATATATTAAACTGGCAGAGACATGCTTCACTGTACTCGGGGCAACCACAAGCCATGATTAGGCTAATGGAGACTGTTTTTTGAACCCACCGCCCTACATGAAGTGAAGTGAAGTTGCTCAGTCGTGTCCGACTCTTTGCGACCCTATGGACTGTAGCCTACTAGGCTCTTCTGTCCATGGGATTTTCCAGGCAATAGCCCTGGAGTGGATTGCCATTTCCTTCTCCAGGGGATCTTCCCAACCCAGGGATCGAACCTGGGTCTCCTGCATTGTAGACAGACGCTTTACCATCTGAGCCACCAGGGAAGTCATAGGATGACATAATCCAACTACTAGTCTCTCTTTTCAGCACTGAGGAAAGACACAGGATCCTAACTGAGGCCAGAAAATGGTTAAGAGAAATGACACCTGCTGCTGCTGCTAAGTCGCTTCAGTCGTGTCCGACTCTGTGTGACCCCATAGACAGCAGCCCACCAGGCTCCCCCATCCCTGGGATTCTCCCGGCAAGAACACTAGAGTGGGTTGCCATTTCCTTCTCCAATGCATGAAAGTGAAAAGTGAAAGTGAAGTCGCTCAGTCGTGTCCGACTCTTCGAGACCCCATGGATTGTAGTCTACCAGGCTCCTCCAGATCTTGTCTGGGATTTTCCAGACAAGAGTACTGGAGTGGGGTGCCATTGCCTTCTCTGAAATGGCACCTGAGTGTACTGCAAACCCACAACGGTGGGCAGAACTAGCTACCCCAATGAGAGGCCCAATTGAGACTGTAACACAGAGGAAGGGAGGGGCCACCTGGAGAGATATCGGGTGGCTATTTTACAAGGTCTCAAGAGGGGGGCCCGAAAAGCTATGAGTATCGCAAAACCCTCTGAAGTGATTCAAAGGGAAAGCAAATCACCCTCTGAGTTCTGCGAAAGACTATGTCAGGCCTATAGAGTATATGCCAATAGACCCAGCCAGAGGCTGCTGGGTCTCAGATGGTGATAAATGCAGCCTTTGTGTCTCTAGCCTACCCTGAAAACGTCAGATGGGGGGACACCAAGTGATTCATGAATTTTTATACATCCCTGAATGCCCAGTACCTTTGTTAGGAAGAGACTTGCTGTCTAAATTGGGGGCACAAGTGACCGTTCCTCCCACGAAAGACCCACTGTTCAAGTGGGCTCAACCACCTATTTACTCTTCCTCTCAGTAACCCCTCAAGATGAATGGAGGTTGCACAGTCTCCTGGAAAGGAAACTGGATGGGCTAAACAATCAAGAGAAAGAGTTAACTCAACAGTTCCCTGAGGTCTGCGTGGAAGACAACCCCCCCCTCCTCCCCACAGGCTTGCAAAACAAGTCCCACTGGCAATAGAACTCAAACCCGCTACAATGACATCAGCATGGAAAGGAAACTGGATGGGCTAAACAATCAAGAGAAAGAGTTAACTCAACAGTTCCCTGAGGTCTGCGTGGAAGACAACCCCCCCCTCCTCCCCACAGGCTTGCAAAACAAGTCCCACTGGCAATAGAACTCAAACCCGCTACAATGACATCAGCACCCGCCTTGGGCCTGCCAGACCTTGCTAAGCTGTTTACTCTTTACTTGACTGAAAAGGTCAAGGTGGCTATGGGAGTGTTGTCCCAGATTATGGGGACAGAGGACAGACCAGTGACTTATCTCTAATCGGCTGGACAATGTTGCCACTGGGTGGCAATGGGCAGTTGCTGCAGTTGCCTTACTGGTCCGGGAGACAACCAAGCTGACTCTGGGCGAAGATTTGTTCATAAAAGTCCTGCATGAGGTCAACACTCTCCTGCGAGGAGACCCCCATAAATGGCTGTCAACATCCTGGATTACTCAATACCAGGGACTGTTATGTGAGAAGCCCCATGTTACTACTGAGCCTTGTCAGGCCCTGGATCTGGCCACTCTCCTTCTTGTGGGAGAAGATGGGCTTTCACATGATCGCAAGGAAATATGCCAGCAGACCTGACTTGAGAGNTGGATTACTCAATACCAGGGACTGTTATGTGAGAAGCCCCATGTTACTACTGAGCCTTGTCAGGCCCTGGATCTGGCCACTCTCCTTCTTGTGGGAGAAGATGGGCTTTCACATGATCGCAAGGAAATATGCCAGCAGACCTGACTTGAGAGACCAGCCAATCCCGGACCCAGATTTGGTCCTGCACACCAAGGGCACCAGCCTGGTGAAACAAGGACAGTGACTGTCGGGATATGCAGTAGTAGTGGAAGAAACCATCGCTGAGGCTAGCTCTCTGCCCTCACACTGGTCCGCTCAACAAGCCAAACTATATGCTCTAATCCAGGCCCTCCAGCTGTCAAAAGGAAAAAACCTCAGAACTGCACTGCCTGCTCACAGGTCAGTGCTGCATTTCAGCATAGACAGAAACCTCCAGGGATTCAGGTAAAAGGCACGCTGCCCTTTGAACACCTGGAAGTGGATTTCACTGAAATGAAACCTCACCGACACTACCATTACCTGCTGGTCATAATATGTACATTCTCGGGATGGGTAGAAGCCTTTCTTACTGGGACTGAAAATCTAGGCCATGATAAACTGGAAGAGCTAATTTGAAAATATTTCTTGGTTCCCCGCCTCTCTTCCCTATGTGGGACAAAATCTCAGAACTTCACTGCCTGCTCACAGGTCAATGTTGCCTCTCAGCACAGACAGAAACCTCTAGGGATTCAGGTAAAAGGCTCGCTGCCCTTTCAACACCCAGAAGTGGACTTCACTGAAATGAAACCTCACTAACACTACCATTACCTGCTGGTCATAGTATGTACGTTCTCGGGATGGGTAGAAGCTTTTCCTACCCTGACTGAAAGAGCATCAAAAGTAGCTTGGTGCCTGCCTAGGGACATAGTTCCCAGATTNTCAACACCCAGAAGTGGACTTCACTGAAATGAAACCTCACTAACACTACCATTACCTGCTGGTCATAGTATGTACGTTCTCGGGATGGGTAGAAGCTTTTCCTACCCTGACTGAAAGAGCATCAAAAGTAGCTTGGTGCCTGCCTAGGGACATAGTTCCCAGATTTGGATTTCCTACCAGCATTGGATCGGACAATGGCCCGGCTTTCGTAGCTGATTTAGTATAACAAGTAAGCAAAACTTTAAACATCAAGAGGAAATTACATACAGCATATAGGCCCCAGAGTTCTGGGATGGTGGAAGGAACCAACCAGACACTTAAAGAGACACTCTCCAAGTGGATCTTAGAGACTGACTGTTCCTGTGTAGACTTGTTTCTGATGGCTCTGCTCAGACTCAGGATGACCCCACAGTCCCATGGCCCTTTTCTGTACAAAATTGTGTATGGGAGGCCCCTTTCCATAATAAAACAGGTATCAACAAATTTGCCTTAGGTGAGGGGAGATGAGATTTCACAGCAGATGGAACAACTGGGTAAGGCAATAAATCAGGTAACTAAGTTTGTACAAAAAAAGGTGCCATTCCCCCTTGGGGAACAGATTCACAAATTTGTGCCCAGGGATCAGGTGTGGTCAAGGACTGGAAACACGACTCCTTGGCCCCACATTGGAAGGGTCCATATACTGTTGTTCTAACCAGCCCTTCTGCAGTTAAAGTTGCAGGTGTCACTCCCTGGATCCAACACATGAGGCTGAAGAGAGCATACCACACAGACCCAGAGGACAACAAGCAGACTACACAACAGGACCCCACTGATCCCCATAAAACCAAGATCATCTTAAAGAAGAAACAGAGATGAAGCTCTACAATCAACTGCTGCTACAAGGACTTGCTGGTATCTTTTTGAGACTAACCAGTTTCAGTACAAAGAGGGACCTGTGCTATAATTAAAGTTGAATGTTGTGTATATATTCCTGATTTATCTGGCTATATATCAGCCACCCTAGATGACAGGAAAGGTCAGGTAAAAGTTACGTCTGATGATAATCTTCCTTTTTGGACTTTGGTCCTATCTTGGGTGAAGGGTGATTGGTGGAAAACTATATTTACCATTTTTATAGTTGTCTTGATAGTTCTGCTTTGTGGACCCTTTATTTCACAATGTATTATTAACTTTGTAACCCAAAGGTTGATGTCATTCTCCCAAATTGGAGGTTGGAGAGTAAGGGTGCAATATATCCCTATGAATGATGCTTATACTATGAGTTAAGAGCATCAAGAGGCAGGGATGAAGGAGGAAACAGACAGAACAGGCTCCATCTCGAAAGCAGGACTCCATCTTGGGCCGGACTGTGGACTTTGAGCTATATGCCCAGTACCTATGGAAACGACATACCAACTGGAAAACCAGGCCCCCTGGATGGAAGCGCCCCAGGGCTCGTACCTAGACTCTCTGTTGCCTAAAAGAGCACCCTAATTATCTGTGTAACCGAATAGAATCATACATTCTATTATGCCTATTGGAGTATGAGCACAGGCCTATTGATAATTGTACACTGTTAACTACCTAGGCTTAAGGCATATGAATCGCAGGTTAACTTTGATTGTATCTTTATTTTCCTTTGTTCAGACTAGTTTCAGGGAATTTGGGGAGGTGGGTTTGGGCATGTACACTTAGGATATATAAGGTTTTCAGAAAAACTGGTCAGGGTCCTTGGCTAAGAGGAGACTCTGCTTTGGGCCCGCTGGTGTAATAAACTGCACTCCGCTATTTGCATTGTCCTTCAGACTGAGTTTGTTTCCCAGAATGCGTGGCTACAACAGTGAAACCACACATTTTACCAGTTTTCACCAGGCATCAGGTTCACAGAGCCTTTCTTAGTGGCCACAGCACTTGTTCTCTATTTTCAGCCTTGCTTGCAAAAGGAGGTACACTGAACCTCAAAACTCTCAGATGTAAATGAGGTTTCAAGACTTTACTGCAGAGAATAAAATGTAAATGCAAAGCAAAACTACAAAAAGATACCTGTCAGAATGGCTATCCTCCAAAAGACAGTAAACACCAAGTGTTGGCAAGGATGTAGAGAAAAGGGCATCTTTATGTGCTATTGATGAGAAAATAAATTGGTGCAGCCACTATGGAAAATAGCATGGAGGTTCCTCAAAAAACTAAAAATACAACTACCATGTGTGCTCAGTTGCTAAGTTGTGTCCAACTCTTTCGAGACCCCATGGACTGTAGCCCACCAGACTCCTCTGTCCATGGGATTCTCCAGGCAAGAATACTGGAGTGGGTTGCCATTCCCTTCTCCAGGGGATCTTCCCAACCCAGGGATTGAACCCCGCATCTCCTTTGCAGATGATTCTTTACTGTCTGAGCCACCAGGGAAGCCCATCCCTAAGTTTATTGCAATGAAAATTAAATTATATAAATTTACATGTAGAGAAAGGGCTTCCCTGCTGGCTCAAAATGGATAAAGAAGATGTGTATATACATACAATGGAACATTATCCAGCCAGAAAAAAAGAATGGAATGCTGCCATTTGTGACAACATGGGTGGACCCTGAGGGCATTTTACTAAGTGAGGTAAGTCAAACAGAGAAAGACAAATACCATATGGTCGCACATGTATGTGGTATCTAAAAAATGAAACAAAATCTAAGCTCATAGATACATAGAACAGATTTATGGTGGCCAGAAGGGAAGGGAAGTGAGGAGTAGATGCAATGGGTGAAGGCGATCAAAATGTATAAACTTTCAGCTTTAAATTAGTCATGGGATGAAATGTATAACATGGTATGTGTGTGTGTTACTCACCCAGTCTTTGTGACCCCATGGACTGCAGCCTGCCAGGCTCCTCTGTCCATGGGATTCTCCAGGCCAGAATACTGGAGTGGGTAGCCATGCCCTCCTCGGGGTTCTTCCCGACTCAGGGATCGAACCCAGGTCTCCTGCATTGCAGGCGGATTCTTTACCATCTGAGTCACCAGGGAATGACTATCATTAATAATACTGTATTGCGAGTAGATCTTAAAAGTTCTCATCACAAGAAAAAAAATTTTTGTAACTATGTACAGTGATGCATGATAACTAGACTTACTGTGGCCACCATTGTGAAGTGTGTACAAACATCAAATCACTACACTGTACACCCAAAACTAATGTTATAATGTCATTTCAGTCGCTCAATCGTGTCCGAGTCTTTGCAACCCCATGAATCACAGCACGCCAGGCCTCCATTACACATCAATAAAAGAAAAAACAAAGAACAGAGTAAGAAACCCTATCTTACAGACAAACACAATCCAATATAGACAACTTTGCTATGAACTTTCCATATACTTCATGTGGGTTTTTATAGATACCACATCTTGGTAGGCTACAAAAATCAGAGAGCCAAAAAAGCTGCATTGAATTCAAAGATGGAAAAACTCCAGAGACCTTCTAGGAGTGGGACTGGGAATGATTTTCTCTCTCTCTCTCTGACAGTTTCCCTATTAAATCTCAGATGGTTATACAATAGAGGGAGAAGTGCTGATGGGGCCTTCTCAATACCCATCTCCCTCTTTCAGAGATTTCTGATTCCAGGCCTCTTACCAGAGACACACTGTCCACTTGCTAAGAGACTGCCTCTGAAATGATCTTCAAAATCTGTCACTCAGCACTTAGGGTGAACATGGCTGACAATGACTTGCCTTGGGACCCACAGGCCTAGAGAGTCTCCCCTCCCCAGACTTCCAAAACCTCTGGCTTGGACTGAAATCTGCTCCTTTGGAATCATCAGCCCCAGCAGAGCACATTTCCTGAAAGATCCCATTGGGACGTGCCAAGTTGGGGGCAGCCTGCAGGCTGGCGCTGGAGGGAGGAGCCCGGCCAACCAGGGCTAGTTCCCAAAAGTAGTGAGTGCCCAAGCTGGAAACCCATGACTCTGTGGGTGGCTGGGCTCTGGCAGCAAGCTATGCAGTAGAAGGAAGGAGAGTGGAGGGCATGGTGAGACAGGGGAGGAAGGTCAGGTGGAAAAAGACAAGAGGCCCCTTGGCTAACTAAGAAACGCTCCACCAGTTGCATAGGTGGCTTAGAGATGCCTCCCAATTCAGCAGGAAAAGCCACCTCTAATTTCTCAACTTCTCCCCTGCTCCCTCTCCAGTGAGGGCTTCTCCCTCCCCTCTAGTTTCACATTAACCTGATTCCCGCTTTGGGGGGTGGGGGAATGAATCCACTTGGGGGTCAGGGGAATGGCACTTGCCAAGCACTGAGGATAAAGTCTCCTTTCCACTTTGCCTTGAATCAGTTCCTACCCAACAGCTGAAAAACTTACAAGAGTCATCTGGAAACAAAAGTTCCTGATTATTACTTCACACGTTGGATTCATTCACTCATTAGTGGATGCGCAGGGAATGTCCCCAGCATGCTATCTGGGAACCCTCCCCATCCAAGCTTCACACACAACTCTGTAGGTTCGCTTTTCAGACCCAAATTTAAACTGCTCACAGTATTGAAAGTAAAGCCAGATATCTGCTGACCCCATAGCCCACATCACCCACGTTCCCATTAACACTAAATTAAAATGAGCCCATGGATTTCTTCTCTCCAGGGAGACACGGGTGCATCCATGTTTCCCAGCTCCCCTGAAGCTCTTTGCTAACTTAAGCCTCTCTGATGAGGGACTCAGCAGTAGTTCTTAAAAGGGCATTTCCAAAGAAGGTTTTGTCAACACCAGGAGAGCCCCAATAAACACCTGGGTCCCCTTAGATGCTACAGACCACGCCTTCCAGAAACCAAAAGCCCCACCCTCTGTCTAGCAGAGCCCGCGTGCTAACCAAGCGCTTGCCACATGTCACCACTCTCAGCTGGCACCTCTCTCCCAGCGGTGCAGACTTTCTCGGAATCCCCAGCAGGGGGGGTTGGGGGATGCGGGAGAGGCCCCGCCTGCGCCGGCCACGAGAGTCCTTCTACAGCGACTAGTGCCCTGCAGCCCCAGGGGGTGGCCTGGCACCTCGAGTGGGAGGGGGTAGGTACTCCTTCCAGGACAAGCTGTCAGTCCCCTGAGTCCCAGCCGCGAGCAACCGCAGGAGAGGCAACTCCTGGGGGTGAGAAAGTAGCCCGCGGCCAAACGTCTCTTGGTCGCCTCTAGCGCCTACGTGGGTCTGATTGATCCCCTGGAACTCCGGGCGCAGAGGGTCCATCGGCTCCCGGCGGCCGCCTGACAATCGGTTCTCCCTTCCCGATGCCCGGACGCTAGCCCCGCTCCGCGTCCCCCAATCCCGGGGCGGTGAAAGACGAAGTCGGCGCAAACAAAGGGCGCCTCGCACCACCCTCCGGCCAAGCCGGGGATGGGGGTGGTCCCCGGCACCCCGTTGGGGAGGCTGGCCCGCCCCTGGCATTACCTGGGAAGCCGCGGCTCGGCGGGACTCGTAGCAGCAGTGGCAACAGCAGCAGCAGCGCAAGCTGGAGTGCGGGGCTCCCCATGGCGCGCCGGCGCTGCGCTGCGCTCCGCTCAGCGGCGCGGCGCGCGTCCCGGGGGCGGGAGGAGATCGACCGGACCGAGGGACTGCGCCGCGGGCCGGCGGAGGCCGAACTTTAAAACTCCTCCTCTCGCCTGTCTCCCGCCCCCGGCCAACCCTCCTTCCTCCGCCTCCCCGGAGCGCTGGCGCGGCTGGGGCTCCGACCCACCCCCTCCTTTTGTGCCAGCGCTTCTTCTGGAGCGGGGCTGACACCTCCGCCCCTGGCGTGCCCTAGTAAACCAAACCATCCCAAAGTATCTCTGGGTTTCCCAACTTGCGCTCTTTCACTCCAAATACACACACCGGTTGCCCGACCCCCTCCCAGATCCCGAGCCCCTAGCACCGTATCATCTATGCGGAGAGCTGCGTGAGTCGCAGGGAAAGAGAAGAGACAACCGCGGCAGGTTATTATGGCCAAGTTCGCGGGTTTGACCCTCCCGATCACGCCCCAAGTTTGCTGTTATTATGCCCACCTTCTTTGAAAAGAAATGCTGCTTAGAAACCTGCCCGGGTTCAGGGTTATGGACAGAGCAGAGATTTGAACTTAGGTGTGTGGTTGCTCCGGTGCCAACGTCCGTGCTATGGCTTTTTGGTTTCTCTTTAGCGAAGGAATGAATCAAGGGCTGGCCCGGGTGCGTGCCGGCTGCACTGCGGTTTGGGATGAGGCTTGAGGTACTCTTTCCAAGGTTGGCTGATGGGAGAGCACAAGGCCCAGAAAGTTCCCCGTCTCACCCACAGCCTGGGAATCCAGCTGTTGTAGTTTCTTGCAATCAGAGTTCCCCATTTCCTGGACTGTTCGCACCCCTAGGACACCACGATCAGCCTGGAGCCTCCACCCTGTGGGCTGGCGTCAGGATAGGGTTTCTCAGCTGCCTGCAGGACGGATCTGGTTTCTTCTTCAAGGATTTCTCTCCCTCTCTCTCTCTTTTTTTTTTTTTTTTTTTGTAAACACCTAAGGCAGGGACCTCGCCCCTTTTCCTGTCCGAAGATCATAACTAAGACAGATTCCAACCAGGGCTGCTGCATTCAGTTGTGCCATGCGCTCTGAGTGAAGGTCCTGGAGGAAGGGGCAAGAGTACTAACATCCAGCTGCCTCTGGGGTCACCGAGCCCTGTACTATGGTAGAGGCCATGTTAATTGTGGAAAGGCAGCTTTTTCCTCACCTCAGCAGTCTGGTCTGTTAGCTAGACGAAGGGCCCTGGGAATATCCATCCAAAAGGTTTTCAATTTCTTTTAATCTAGATGGCTTGCTTTTTTCCCAGTTCTCACAAAAGATTCTGCCTTGAACGTCCATCTTATCCTCTCTGGTGCCTGGGAGCCTTCTCTCCATGGTTGCTGCCTCCTCATGGATCCAACAACCCTTCAGTAACCTTCTGATCACAAGACAATGAGAGTGGTCAGGCTCTTCCTGGGCTTCCATCTCACCAGACTCTCCAGGGAGTGGTTCTCAATCCTGTCCACCCAGGAGAGAAACCTTAGGGGAGCTTCATGGAAATACCCTATCTGGGTTCTGCCCCAGCCAGACCAATGAAACTAGAATCTTTAGGGATATGGCCTGGCCTTTGAGTAGATGTATCATCCCCTTGCCCCCATGCTCCATTGGTGCAGGTTTTAGAACGGGATAAATTCTAAGTCAAGGATTCTCAGCCCAAGTGCTATTGACATTTGCGGCTGGACCATTCTTGGTTGGGGAGATGCCTGCTCTGTGTACTGAAGGATGTTTTAGTTGCATCCATGGCCTCTGTGGCCCTAAGAACGAGTAGCAGGCCCTCAATTTTTCCGTTGTGACAATACATGTCTCCAGGAGCTGTCAGATATCTTCTAGCACAAAAACTGGCCCTAATTGAGAACCTCTGTTGGAGTCTCATGAGCAAAGGTTTATGGGCACCCCAAATTTCCAGGTCCAGGTTAGTCTGACTGGTGGTCTTCCTTTCCTTTATCACCTCTGAGACAAGCTCTGCTCACAAAACCCAGCATGCATTTTATTACTGAACGGACAAGGAACACCTGGTTCTCGCCTAGCACCTGAATCTGGCTGATAACAAGCAACACCACACTGTTAAGAGCTGCTTTCTTTGCTACTTTAGAACAAACTCCAACCAGATTTATAGTAATAATTACAATAACTAGTATTGCTATTTATAATTATTATATACAGGACTCTCTGGCAGAAGGGATGAGGGAAGCGTAGGAGAAATTATCCATCCTCTTCACAATGTCCTGGTAGACAATAGGATCGTTAAGTAGATTTATAATCTGTCAAGCAATTGAACCCAGCAGACAGGGTCATGAATGGATCGAAACAGGAGGAGAAGTCACCCAGGGAGTGCCACAGAGCTCTGATCTCTTCTTGTCCTGCTGGTCATAGCTACTAACGAGTTGGGAAAAGACACTGTTGGCATGAGGCACAGAGATAGGTAAGAAATAGGTTCCAGGCATCTCTAATAAATAAGCAAGAATGTTGTATTGACTCTGAACACTAAAAAATAACGATGGGACTTCCCTGGTGGCACAGTGGATCAAAACTCCAGCTGCCAATGCAGGGAACATGGGTTCTATCCCTGGTCTGGGAAGATTCCCACAAGCCTCGGAGCAACTAAGCCTGAGAGCCACAGCTAATGAAGTCTGTGCTCTACAGCCTGTGCGCCACAAAAAGAGAGGCCACCACAATGAGAAGCCTGCTCTCTGCATGAAGAAGTAGCCCTCACTCACTGCAACTAGAGGAAGCCCACGTGCAGCAAAGAAAACCCGGCATAGTCATAAATAAATAAGAAGATAATAAAGATAAATATGATGCCCTACATGAGATCTCAAAATTCAACCACACAGACTCAGAGTACAGGAAACGTGGCTTCTCAACAGTACCTACCATACTTGGTTGCCTACAGGCTATGACAGACTTGCCAGGCACCTCAGGGCATGGCTGACAGAGCCTGTTCTATCCTTGGAAGCATTCGAGTGCTGGACAAAGTGCCGAGAGTGAGGAGAAGGGAACACAGCCTAAGTCTGGCAGGGGGTGGTGGGGTGAGGGGGAGAGGTGTCTTTCCACCAATTGCAGTGTGGAGGAAGCTGGATTAAACAGCACAGCCTTGTCCCTTGAGTTAGAACAGAATGACCCACAGTGGAGAAGGAAGGAAAAGGAGTCACAGGATTCCCCACCCCTCCACTCTCTTCCTTGAACTTGTAGACTCAGAGACGCCATTGAAGCAGAATTTGGCAGCCCCCTACCTACCGCGGGAGAGAGCTTTTCTGAGCATGTCAGTCAAGGCCCTTCCCTCGTGAGCCTCTGCCATCTTCCCACACCTCCTTATCCCCCACCCTCACAAACCAGTGGTTCTCTTCCCACATCCTTCCAGAGTAAAGGACCTGAAGCTTAAGGGGAACATCAGTGGCTCACTGTACCTTAGGAAATGCGAGTGGAATCAAAGTCAAGGAGACACTCAGTTGGGATGAGATTTAAGACAGTGCAGACTAGCTGTGCATGTGTGCGTACTAAGTCGCTTCAGTCATGTCCGACTACTTTCAACCCATGAACTGTCGCCCACCAGGCTCCTCTGTCCATGGAATTCTCCAGGCAAGGATACTGAAGTGAGTTGCCATGCCCTTCTCTAGGGCATCTTTCTGACCCTGGGGTCAAACCCAGGTTTCCTGCATTGCAAGTAGATTCCTTACCCACTGAGCCACCTGGAAACTAGCTGTGGTGAGGACTATTTTTCCAAAATTCTCAATCCAAGTTTGGGATTAGCAGAAGCAAACTATTATATATAGGATAAATAAAAAACAAGGTCCTGTATAGTACATGGAACTATATTCAATATCCCTTGATAAACCATAACAGAAAAAGAACATGAAAAGTAATGTATATATATGTATAACTGAGTCACTCTGCTGTACATCTGAAATTAACACAATATTGTAAATCAACTATACTTACATAAATTTTTTAAAATTCCCAATCCATCACTGATCAAGGCTTTTATAAAATAAATATAACTCCCTAGAAAAATAAAATGGGAATAAGTCAGAGAGCAGCATAGGTTTAGGGACCACACTTTGAGTAGCACAGTTATAGTGGGTTTAATTGTTTCCATCCTGCACTTATACAAACTACAGACCACACTAGACTCCAGGTTTCTGAGAACTCAAGACTCGAAGGACAAGGAGATGTAACTGCAGTCTATTGGAATCATGCTAAATGAATGCCAGAAGGGCAGGGTGAGTTTGGCTGGTACTATTGCTCTCTGGTATCTGTTACAAATCTAGATCTGAGAGGGTTAACGTAAGAGTGCTCAAGGTCAACATCAAAAAAAGCTACAGGCAGTATGTTTACAATCCCGTGGCTTAAAGAGATTTCTTCTCTTTCTAGAATAAATATTCAGAGTGATACAATACAAGCTCTAAGGGATGAAAATTCCTGCCGCATAAGGGAAAAGGAATATTTTGACTCCTAAAGATTCAAAGGAAAACATCTCATTTATGAAAATAATCAGCTACCCCCAAAAAAGGAAAGACAGTTTCAGAAACTATTTGGTGTATTCAGCAAAAGATTCAAGAATACTCTTATATAGTAGGAGTAGGGGGTCATACAGGCTTCCCTGGTGGCTCAATTGGTAAAGGGTTGCAATGCGGGTTGCAGGAGCATTGCAACCTGGTTTCCAGCCCTGGGTCGGGAAGGTCCCAGGGAGGAGGGCGTGGCAACCCACTCCAGTATTTTTGCCTAGAGAACCACCATGGACAGAGGAGCCTAGAGGGCTGCAGTCCATGGGGTCACAAAGAGTCAGACATGACTGAAACGACTGAGCACACACACAGAAAACTGAGAAATGTAAGAATGCAAAGATTCAAATATGAAATTAACGCCTTTGGTCAGGCTTGGAAGTTATCATTCCTGTCCTGACAACAAGAGAAAGCTGGGTAAACAAAAATTTATGACTTTTCTTGGAGTCAACAAAGAACTGAGTTTTCAGGCAAATCACCACCCATCTAGAAACAGATCCAGACAGTCACAGCCGAGATCTGCTTACCTGGGGCAGAAGACACGCTGGAGTCATACATTGGCAGGTACGCCGTAATGGCAATTTAGAAAAATGACTGAGGGCTGAGTGCAGACTAATAGGACAGTGAGAAACTGCTGGGGGTGACGTCATAGCTGAGATTCCCACACTGCCATAGGCTCTAACTTCAGGAACCCTACCAGGTTTTCATGGTGAAGGTCCAAGAAAGTTCCTTTCCTGCTCTGGCAGAGAGAAGGTACAAGTAATCCTTCTGAAATATGCTCAGAGACTTCTCCAGAGAAAAGGACTGTTTGAAGAGGGCTACCTGAACTTTCCAGAGCCTTATTTCAACTCTAAGAATGACTCAATGATGAACTCCCAGAAAAAAATATCATTTGGGGAACTCCTTCTGTTCTTTTGGAGGGATCTGCTGATCACAGACTCTCCAAATCACAGTCATAGGTGTGGTCCCATGAATCACGCTGGGTCAATAGAACTTAAGAGGGCTACCTGAACTTTCCAGAGCCTTATTTCAACTCTAAGAATGACTCAATGATGAACTCCCAGAAAAAAATATCATTTGGGGAACTCCTTCTGTTCTTTTGGAGGGATCTGCTGATCACAGACTCTCCAAATCACAGTCATAGGTGTGGTCCCATGAATCACGCTGGGTCAATAGAACTTTAGCCCCAGGCCCCTGGAATTAGAAGGCTCAGCACAGGCCTCAGGCTGGCCAACCAGGGGCTTGCTCAGAGACTTATAAAACAAAGCCCAGTTGAAAAAATTCCTCTTATTTTCCTCTTTGGTTAGCTACTGTATGGATGTGACCTCAGACATGCTAGTTTTGAGTGGGGCTCAGAACAATAGAGGGCTTGCCAGTTGGCACAGTGGAAAAGAACCCACCTGCCAATGCAGAGAGACACAGGAGATGCAGGTTCAATCCCTGAGTTGGGAGAATCCCCTGGAAGAGGATATGGCAACCCACTCCAGTATTCTTGCCTGGGAAATCTCATGGAGAGATAAGCCTGGCAGGCTACGGTCCATGGGATTGCAAAGAGCTGGACACGACTGAGCAACTGAGCATGTACACACACAGGACAAGAGAAGACCCCGTCATATGTCTGGGCCACTTTGTAAGCTGCTCTGTCACTTGGGCCATTTGACCCATGAGATCTACTGGTGTTCCATGTGTCAGCAGCTGGAAGAGGTGCAGTGTGAAGTCTTTGACAAGCCCCTCTAGATGAAGCAAGACCTGATCCTTAAAACTCTGTGGTCAAATCCCTGCCCTCCTTAGTGGATAATTACTCTCCTTTTCAGAATCAACTTTTGGTTGATGAAACGCTTATCTGTGGACCACCAAGTTACTGTGTAACTTGAGCTGCTCATCGTGAACTAGTGTTGTCCAACTGGCCAAGCCATACAGTAGGGTATTCACTGCAGCACTCCATCATCAAATGGAAGTGATTCATATGTAATCAGGCTTGTGTGGGCCTGGAAGGTGTAAGTTGCATTGAGAAAAGGCCTCAAGGACTTCCCTGGTGGTACAGTGGATAAACAACCCACCTGCCAAGGCAGGGGACATGGGTTTTATCCCTGCTGCAGGAAGATTCTACATGCCATGCAGCAGCTAAGCCCATGCACCACAACTACTGAAGCCCGTGCGCTTAGAGCCTGTGCTCCAAAACAAGAGAAGCCACTGCAATGAGAATCCCCCACTCGCTGCAATTAGCGAAAACCCGTACACAGCAACAAAGACCCCATGCAGCCAAAACCAAAACACAGAAAGAAAAAAGAAGTGACCACAAAATCCATGGTCCCTATTTCTGCTACATTACCTTCTCTCTTCCAACCCACATCTCTGGCCTGATGGAATGAGCCCTCTGGCCAGTTAACTGAGGAAGAAAAAGCTCAGATAGTTCCGCACGGCAGGTAGGCAGCACCTGAAAGTGGAGAGTGGCAATGTCACCACCCAATTCGCTTACAGCCCTGAACAGCAGCAGTGAGAGGGATCCTCTTAGTAGGCAGTGTTTTGAGAAGTCTACCTGGTGGTGGTTCACACGGTAAAGAATCCACCTGCCAACACAGGGAACACAGTTTGATCCCTGGGTTGGGAAGATCCCCTGGAGGAGGAAATAGCAACCCACTCCAGTATCCTTGCCTGGAAAATCTCTTGGACAGAGGAGCCTGGCAGGCTACAGTCCATGGGGTCACAAAGAGTCAGACAGGACTGAGCAACTAACACTTTACTTTCACTTTCACCTGGTGACTTGAGTAGAGATACTGGATATGGATTTTCCTTCTCTGTCCACATGCTTCTGCGCCAATTCCCATCCATGGTCTTATGGAATAGCTTACCCACCATCATGGTACTGCACAGAGCACTGCTTCCAATCAAGGAATGCACTTCCCGGCAAATGAAATGTGGCAATGGACTTGGAGTCATGGAATTTCCCCATCTTACCATGTTCCCTATCATCCAGAAGCAGCTTGATTGAAGTGGTGTGGCCTTTTGAAGATGTGCTTAATGCACAGCTAAGTGGTAACACCTTGCAGGGCTGGGCATGCAAGTATATGCTCTTAGTTGCCATCAAATATATGATGTTGTTTCTCCTGTAGCCAGTATTCATAGATCCCTGAGTACAGCAGGGGAAATGGGAGCAGCACTGTTTGCTATTACCTCTAGTGAAAATCCTTAAGGGTCCTCTTAATACTCCCAGGTGCAATGATTATTGCCAACAGAAAACCACGTGTGCGTGCTGTCGCTCAGTTGTGCCCAGTTGTTTGCGACTCCATGGACTGTAGCCCACCAGGCTCCTCTGTCCATGGGATTTCCCAGGCAAGAATATTCAAGTGGGTTGCTATTCCCTTCTCCAGGGGATCTCCCCACCCAGGCATTGGACCTTTGTCTCTTATGTCTCTTGCATTGGCAGGCAGGCTCTTTACCACTAGTGCCACCTGGGAAGCCATTTAAACCCTTAAATGAAGGGCACAAAGATGGGTGGACAACAAGCCAATTCAGGCAGGGATGCTAATATACCAGAACCTTCAAGACTGAAAGTTTATCACACCTCACCAAAGAATCATGACGAGCTGTGGAGGTGCTGGTTGACAGCAAAATGAATACAAATAGTATACAATGGGAAGGCAGTTATAAATATGGGCGTCCCAACTGGCTTAATGGTAAAGGATCTGCCTGCCAATGCAGGTGATGCAGGAAACTTGGGTTTCATTTCTGGGTCAGGAAGATCCCCTGGAGGAGGAAATGGCAACCCACTCCAGTATTCTTGCCTGGACAATCCCATGGACAGAGGAGCCTGGTGGGCTACAGTCCATGGGGTCGCAAGGAGTTGGACATGACTGAGTGAGTAAACCACAACAAATTTATAAATATCCATTATGACCATGTGGCTGCTGCAGAGACGGAGACTGTAATAGTTATAAATAGTTCTTCCTTATTTTAATACGGATATATTTGTATATATATTAACTTGATATTTTTCTTTATTTCATCTCATCATCTAACATGATATATTAATAATATTTTGTATCTCAAAGACATCAAAGGAAATGTGTGAATCATCTTGGAAAAGAATGAACATCACCCACAGACAAAATAAGGAACTCTGTATTCTCTTCTGGGGAAAGGGTTAGCATTTTTTGGTCATATGTGGAAGAGTTGTATAATACTAGGCAGAAGTAGGACTTTAGCCTTGTGCTGATTCAGATATTAAGTATACTTTAAGGAGATGTGTATGGATGCCAAGTTGACTAGGGGTGGATTTTAATGGTTTTGTGATGTGTCAGCTTGGCTAGGCTGAGCTACATTTCCCAGAATTCACTCTCTTGTTTCCAGTTAGGGGAGATTCTCAGGAGATTTGGAGGCTGGAAGAGAAGCAGTGGCCATTTTGTTGCTCACACATGTTGCCGATTTGCTGACTTACCTCGCTAGTGTGAAGCACCAACCTTTCTCAGATCCTTCAGCTTCTTCGACTCCTAGGCCAGATGTAGATGTGTTTAGCTCTGTGATGAAGAGCCCTACTTCTGCTGGAGATCCTCATCACCAAGGTCAAAGGCCACATGGATTTACATGAGTCTGGTTCTTCCTCATGGGGCTCCAACTTGTGTTTTTTGGTTCCAACCTACCCTCAATCTCCCCCCTCCACTTAACATCCATCTTCCCTCCTGGACATTTCATGAATGTCAAGCTCCAGCTTTAGACTCAGAGATAACAGCCATGAGAGAGACTGTTTAATAAGCAGCCAAAACTGCATAAGAACAGTTCCCTGTAATGAATCCATACTGAACTTTCACAATATACATCTGCTTCTCTGGATGAACATGGGCTGATACAGGTGAGGAGCGAGGGTGAGGAGATAGTAAGTTTAGTTTTGAACATGTGAAGATTGCCGTGTGGGTGGACCAACAAGGTGGGGACCTCTAGTGCAAAGATCATTTGAAATTTAGTAGGAGAGAGGAGGAGACAGGTAGAGATTTGAAATGCTTACATGGAGGTGAAATCTGAAGTCACTCAACTGGATGAGCTCCTTGAGGACACTGGAGAAAAAGGAAGAAAAGGAAAAAGAGGCTTGGAGAATACAAGTTAAACAGGGGAGCACGAAGGAAGCCATAGCAAACACCAGCTTCTGGATCTTGACAAGGGGCATCTGAGTCCCAAGGGAGAAGAGGCACCTTTTTTTTTTTGCCAGATAAGACTTGTAGAAATTATGGACAAGGGAACATGACCCAGTTCTAAAGGCTGACGAAAAACAGAACAAAGTGAAGAAACATCAGTTAGATCCTGTGGTTAAATATCTCATCCATAAGGATTGAACCCCTAACTTCTAAGCCCTCACCTGGGGTGGTAATGTGGTTTGTGGCAGTCTAAGAGAGGAGCAGAGGAGGGGGCAGAGCTCTTGGGAGACAGGAGTAACTTAATGTGGTAAAAATGAGACAATTGGTTGGTATTCTACAGGCCATGCATTTGAAGACGAGTGTAACTCGTGTGAGACTGGGATGTTTTTGCCAAAAGACTAGCCTCAGACACATGCCTGCATCCAACTGTGATGATATTGATTGCCCAAAGAAGACCAACCCTGGTCCTCGGTCCAGTGGGATTTGCTTGAGGCCCTGTGGAGACAGTTCTGCCCTTTCACTTTTTATTCTGAACACGATTCTTAGGCTGCCTTCTTTAAAGTTTGTGCAGCTGACCCTCTGCAGAAGGTTGCATCCATCGAACTGTCTCCCCTCTCTCCCCCTAGTCCTTGCAATTCTGTTGATGTTGGCACATCCCTGGGGCCTCTGCCTTTTCAGATGCTGATTCATCCAGAAAACATCTGCTGGAGGTAACAGCCTTGTCACATGTTTCAAGTCATAGAAGGACGTGTTGGAGGAGAGGGAAAGCTTTCATTTACTCACTTGTAATCAACCCAAAGGTCAGCATCACAAAAAGGAACTGGATAGGAAAATGAGTCCTGGAGGCTAAAGAAGGGCTTCCAGCTGCAAGGAGAACAGCTAACATACATCCTCTGTATGTGTGGGCACAGTGCAGGCTGCCTCTCCCTGTGGCTGTCCCCAGAGCCTTTCTCCTGTTCCTCAAGACCTCTCTTGGATCCCGAGAGTTTCTGGCTCAATTATGAGGGCTTCAGGGAGGCCAGAGCACATGCAGAAACCCTGCTGTTTGGCCAGAGGGCTGGGGGCTCCAGCCAAGTACAAAAACAAGCCAAGTTTAGAAACAATGAGTTAATAGTCCTTCCTGGGTTGCATCATACTATTAGTGATAACTAATCAAATGCTTCATTTAGTCAAATCCTGTTGGACTTTTTGTCCTGTCTGCTTTTCAGGGATCAGCCTTTCTCTGACCCTGGTCAACAGCCAAAGAAAAGTTGACTCGTAGAAAAGTTACAAGACTTGCACAAAGGCCCACAAGAGTTGAACACACCAAAGCCGAATAAGGATTCTAAGCTATCAGTGTTGGGAGTCTACAGTAATATTTTTCAAGTGGCTGTGTGAAGCTTCCCCACACTGCTCTGGTCCTTGTCTCCCTCTGCCAGGGTAGATTCAATTTCTGTTTGGCTGGAATATAGAAGTACCTTCCACACTTGCCTCATGCTCACTTCTCTTTAAAAGGATACACAGTGACATGTCTCTTGAGTATATGATCTGGTACAATGAAACCCAATGTTTAGTATATCTTGGGATGTTCTCAAATGAATGCTGTTGCATGACTGTAATATTACACAGTTTCCTCCAACTCTTTCTTTCCCTTCCAAAAAAAAGTTGCCTAACTCTCTGCTTCCATCAGCCTACTCCAAACTGTGCACACTGGGCCTCTGAAATAACTCTTGCTGTTGTGACCTACGTGTTGTTTGCACCAATCAACATGTTTTAGTCCTTGTTTCCATACACTTCTCAGCATTCAGTACTAGTGACCACTTGTCACCGGACACGACTTAGTGACTGAACAATAACACTTCAAGTAACGTGGACAATCTGTAGATTCCAGGACACCACACTATCATACCTCCAACATCTCTGGATGCTTCTTAAGTGTTTTTGGCCACCCATTCATCTCAGGGCAACCATTAAATGTTGAATTCCATGGGAATCTCTATTCTCTCTCCTAGGTAATCTCATCTACTCTCAGAGCTTCAATTACCAGCTAAATATTAAGAATTCATAAATATGTATCTTTAGACTCTCCTGTTGGTGCCTGACCTTACTATATATTTAATAACTTCTCTCGATTGTTCAAATGCACCATCAACTCCACACTTACTGAATAGATTCACATCCTTTAACCTGTGAACTTCGGTGTCCTCCAGCATTCTCTGTGTCTGCGACTGCTATTCATCCTTGAATTCCTTTCTCTCCAGCCAACTCATCCCTCAGTCCTGTATTTCCTCCTTATGATGCTTGAATCCAGCCATGTTGCTCTGTCTTTGTTGTCACCCACTTGGCCCATGCTCTATACTATCACTTCTCAACTGGACCCCTATCAGTGACTTCCTAGGTGGTCCCTTGCATCTACTCCTGTATCTCCTGCAAGCTCCATATCCTCTCCATTTGCTGCAGTCAGAGCAAACCATCACTCACTGGCTTAAAACCCTTTGCTGGATTACTGGTACATGTACTGATACATAAGAGAACGAGATTCTGAGTGTAACATACAAAGCTCTGTTTTGTCCAGACACTGTCTACTTATCCAGCCTCAGCTCTCACCACCCTTACATCAGTCTTACTACTGCCATCACTCTGACTTTCTTTCAGTCTGTGCTGTTCCTTTCTGCTTCAGGGCTTTCTTCTGCTTACTTTTTCTACCGTTTATTCTAGGTAACATCTCCTTATTTTCAGATTTTATCTTAAATACCACTTCAGGGAAGCTTTCCTAGACTCCCTAGTAGATAAATTTCAGTCCTATGTGCTCCATATTTTCCAAGATGGCTGCAAAGTATCTCCCATCCCTTAGGTTCTTCTTATAATGTGACATTGAATACTTCTCTCATCAAGGGAGCTCTGTGTTGTCTCCCCTGGAATCAAGGTGGCTGTGTGATTACGCCAGAAGCAACATAGTGTGCTTCCAAAGTTATGACACAAGAGGAGATGCAGCTTTTGCCTGGTTTTGATTTTTCTAGATACTTGCCCTTGGAAGTCAGTAACCATGCTGTGCAAGAATCCACATGGAGGATACTGGTACATGTACTGATACATAAGAGAACGAGATTCTGAGTGTAACATACAAAGCTCTGTTTTGTCCAGACACTGTCTACTTATCCAGCCTCAGCTCTCACCACCCTTACATCAGTCTTACTACTGCCATCACTCTGACTTTCTTTCAGTCTGTGCTGTTCCTTTCTGCTTCAGGGCTTTCTTCTGCTTACTTTTTCTACCGTTTATTCTAGGTAACATCTCCTTATTTTCAGATTTTATCTTAAATACCACTTCAGGGAAGCTTTCCTAGACTCCCTAGTAGATAAATTTCAGTCCTATGTGCTCCATATTTTCCAAGATGGCTGCAAAGTATCTCCCATCCCTTAGGTTCTTCTTATAATGTGACATTGAATACTTCTCTCATCAAGGGAGCTCTGTGTTGTCTCCCCTGGAATCAAGGTGGCTGTGTGATTACGCCAGAAGCAACATAGTGTGCTTCCAAAGTTATGACACAAGAGGAGATGCAGCTTTTGCCTGGTTTTGATTTTTCTAGATACTTGCCCTTGGAAGTCAGTAACCATGCTGTGCAAGAATCCACATGGAGGAGTCATATGTCTATGAACCACCTGAAATCCCAATCAGGAGTGAGTATCAACTGCCAGACACAGGAGTGAGGGAAGCCTTCAAGATGACTCCAACCCAAGTCACTGTATGACTACAACTGTATGAGAGATCCTGGCTGAGAATTGCCCACTGAACCCAGTTAACTCTAGAACTGTGCGATAAATAGTATCTCATTGTCTTAAGGTACTGAATTTTGAGCCAATTCATTACTCTGCATAGATAACTAAAACGTGTGCTTCTTCAAAAAACCAGACAACTCAATCAAAGAATGGGCAGGAGATCCAAATAGACATTTTCTCCAAAGACATATACATGGCACAAAAGCACATGAAAAGATGCTAAACATTACTAACTATCAGAGAAATGTAAATCAAAAAACTACAGTGAGATATTACTTCATAGCAGTCATAATGGCTATCATCAAAAAGCCTACAGATAAGAAATGCTGGAGAGATGGAGAAAAAGGAACCTTCATACACTGTTGGTAGGAATGTAAGTTGGTACAACCACTATGGAGAATAGCATGGGAGGTTCCTTAAAAAAATAAAGATAGAACTACCGTATGATCCAGCAATCTCATTCCTAGGCATATACTCAGAGAAAACCATAATTTGGACACATAGATGCACTCCAATGTTCAATGTAGCACTATTTACCTTAGCCAAGACATGGAAGCAACCTAAATGTCTATCAACAGAGGAATGGATAAAGAAGATATGGTACATATATACAATGGAATATGACTCAGTCATAAAAAAGAACAAAATAATACATTTGCTGCAATATGGATGGATCTAGAGACTGTCATACTGAGTGAAGTAAGTCAGACAAAGAAAGAAAAATATGTTATTGTACATATATGTAATCTAATTTAGAAATCAAAATGATACAAATGGAGTTATTTATAAAACAGAAGNCATATATACAATGGAATATGACTCAGTCATAAAAAAAGAACAAAATAATACATTTGCTGCAATATGGATGGATCTAGAGACTGTCATACTGAGTGAAGTAAGTCAGACAAAGAAAGAAAAATATGTTATTGTACATATATGTAATCTAATTTAGAAATCAAAATGATACAAATGGAGTTATTTATAAAACAGAAGCAGACTTACAGATATTAAAAACAGACATGATTACCAAAGGGAAAATATGGAGGAGAGGGATAAATTGGGAGATTGTGATGAACATACACACACTACTATATGTAAGACAGACAACCAACAAGGATGTATTGTATAGCACAGAGAAGAACTCTACTCAATATTCTGTGATAACCTGTAAGAGAAAAGAATCTGAAAAAGAATATATGTATATGTAAAACCGAATCACTTTAGTGTACACCTGAAACTATTACAACATTGTAAATCAACTATGCTCCAAGAAAATTTTTAAAAATAACAAAAAATTTAAAAATAAGTGATTCATTGCATATACATAGCATATGTATACTTATTTGTGTAAAGTATTTTAATTCATCATAGTATTTATGTATTTGTATAAATCCCACTACCAATATCTGTATTCCCTGACAGACTATGATTTCTTTGACACAAGTAGGGACAGTGTCTCATTTCATCATTGTATTTATAGCACCAAATAGCATCTACTAGGTGCTAAAATAAACTTTTAAAGTAAATTAATAAATGAATGAGTTCCTATTGTTTGTACAAGGTTTAATAACTTTCAAACACAACAGCTTAAATGAACTATTCAATATATCTAATGGTGTAATCTCTTATGCTTATTTGAGGTGACATTTCTCACTATAAAATTAATTAGTCAAAGTATGATGAATGATGATTCAATATCCATTCATCAAATATTTGACTATGTGCAAAGGCAATTTGGAAATACCAAGAATTATACCACAGGGGTTCTGTACTGTAGTTGTTCATACATGAAATGCTTCAAGAATTTACCAGAGACTATTGTCATTCAAGGACTCCACATTCTTTGTGTTTATTTTTGTGAGAAATTACTGAGGCATTTATTTGAATCTGAAAAGTTCTGATGCTTTGCTGGTATGTAATGAGCCTTGACTTTCCACCATCAGGATCTTGATAGACTTTTCTTTTCTATTTGGTAATGTTCGTGAGGGCTTCCCTCGTGGCTTAGTGGTAAAGAATCTGCCTACTAAGCAGGAGATGCGGGTTTGATCCTTGAGTTAGGAAGATCCGCTGGAGAAGGAAATGGCAACACACTCCAGTATTCTTGCCTGGAGAATCTCATGGACAGAGGAGCCTGGCGGGCTGCAGTCCACGGGGTCGCAAAAGAGTCAGACACAACACAAGTGACTAAACAACAACAACGATGTTCTTTAAGTGATTGAACCTCTGTGTCTCTGTGGTAGTAAATTATACTGTGGCCACATCCAGGAATCATTCATCTCTATCGAAATGTGATTAGAAAAAAAGCTGCACTTTAGTCGTTCAGTCGTGTCCAACTCTTTGTGACCCCATGGACTGTAGCCCACCAGGCTCCTCTATCCATGAGGATTCTCCAGGCAAGACTACTGGAGTGGGTGATCATGCCCTCCTCCAGGGGATCTTCCCAATCCAAGGATCAAATCCAGGTCTCCCACACTGCAGGAGGATTCTTTACTGTCTGAGCCACCAGGGAAGCCCAGAAAAAAAAGCTAGGAATGTATATAGAAATATCTGTATTTGACATTTTAGTGATTTAGAAAGCCTTTGTTAATTTTAAGTGTCTGCTGAGTGACGCTATGGGTAGTGTGGTCAATGAGAGATCTCAGTAGACTTGGGTGGGGGTGGGGGTCAGGAAAGCCATTATAGAGGAGGTACGGCTTAAGGTAGATTTTGAAGCAGAGAGAGCAACGTGATCAGAAACACAGAAGTGGGTGTGTACATTGCAACAAGCCAGGAGCAGAACGGTCATGTAGGGACACAGTGGGAGAGGCAGCTAGAAAGGAAAACTGGAGCCAAATTATATAGGTTCTTGAAGAGTGGTGAGAAGCTATGCACTTGATTCTAAAGCCTAGAACCTATAGGTTATTAATTCTCATGGAGAATGCAGTATGGCCTCTTAGGGTTGTTAAAAATACCCACTTCTGGAAAGTCTAATTTGCACCACCTTGCTAGGGGTGCCTTTCTCCTTTCCCTCTTTTCCAGCATCCCTCCTGTAGTGAAATAGTAAGTAACAAGCCTTTGTGGCTGATGGGTGTGTGTGGTTTCTCTAGGTATGCTGAGGCAAGAAAAAAATAAAAAGAGTACGAGTATCTATAATATGATCTGTAGATATACGTTTAGAGTTTTTAAAAGCATGGAAGCCATATGAATAAAACAGACTTTGAAGAAGATGACTATGGCAGAGGGTGCTGTGAGTAAGAAGGAAAATCTAGAGGCAGAAGGTGATGCCTCAGATGCTCTTGGCTGCCAACCCAATATCCATCCTTTACATCTTCATTGCTGGCAGAGCCCCAGTTTTATTCATTTCCCATCCATGCCCCACAGAATTAAGGGAGGGACTTCCCTGGTGGTTCAGCAGATAAGAATCTGCCTGCCAACACGGAGAACACTGCTTTGATCCCTAGTCTGGGAAGATTTCACATGCCGCAGAGCAACTTAGTCCATGTGCCTCAACTACTGAGCCTGCGCTCTAGAGCCTGGGAATGACACCTAGTGAACCCGCTTGCTGCAACTACTAAAGCCCATGAGCCTAGAGCACATGCTCCTCAACAAGAGAAGCCATCACAATGAGAAGCCTGAGCACTGCAATGAAGAGTAGCCCTCACAAAGCAACAAAGACCCACTGCAGCCAAAAATAAATAAATAAGAATACAAGGAGTGTGACCCCTTCCCCCACTCCAGAGGCAAATCCTGTTTGGCCCAAGTCCTATTCTCTCTACCAGGAATCTGCTTAAGGGAGTGTTTAAGACACAGGGGTACATTGAGATTTGAGGGGATATCTAAGAAAGACTTATTCACGTCCTGTTGCAGATCATATTTCCTAAAAAGCAGACTCTAACACTGCAATGAATATACATGAAAGGAGTGTGCGTGTGAAGTCGCCTTAGTCATGTCAGACTCTTTGTGAACCTTTGGACTGTAGCCGACCAGGCTCCTCTGTCCATGTGGGTCTCCAGGCAAGAATTCTGGAGTGGGTTGCCATGCCCTCCTCCCAGGGATCTTCCTGACTCAGGGATCGAACCATGTCTCTTATGTCTCCTGCATTGGCAGGTGAGGTCTTTACCACTAGTGCCACCTGTCAGTCAGTTCAGTTGCTCAGTTGTGTCTGACTCTTTGTGACCCCATGGACTGCAGCACACCAGGCCTCCCTGCCCATCACCAACTCCCGGAGCCTATTCAAACTCATGTCCATCGTGTCAGTGAAGCCATCCAACCATCTCATCCTCTGTTATCCCCTTCTCCTCCCGCCTTAAATCTTTCCCAGTATCAGGGTCTTTTTCAATGAGTCACTTCTTCGCATCAGGTGGCCAAAGTATTGGAGTTTCCGCTTCAGCATCAGTCCTTTAAATGAATATTCAGGACTGATTTCCTTTAGGATGGACTGGTTGGATCTCCTTGCAGTCCAAGGGACTCTCAAGAGTCTTCTCCAACACCACAGTTCAAAAGCATCAATTCTTCGGTGCTCAGCTTTCTTTACAGTCCAACTCTCACATTCATACATGACTACTGGAAAAATGATAGCTTTGACTAGACAGACCTTTGTTGGTAAAGTAATGTCTCTGCTTTTTAATATCCTGTCTAGGTTGGTCATAGCTTTTCTTCCAAGGAGTAAGCATCTTTTAATTTCATGGCTGCAATAAGGATAACAGCTGATCTTTCAATAGAAACTCTTCAGGCCAGAAGGGAATGGCAGGACATACTTAAAGTGATGAAAGAGAAAAATCTACAACCCAGATTACTGTACCCAGCAAGGATCTCATTCAAATATGAAGGAGAAATCAAAAGCTTTACAGACAAGCAAAAGCTGAGAGAATTCAGCACCACCAAACCAGCTCTCCAACAAATGCTAAAGGATCTTCTCTAGACAGGAAACACAGAAAATGTATATAAACTCAAACCCAAAACAACAAAGTAAATGGCAATGGGATCATACTTGTCAACAATTACCTTAAATGTAAANTGAGAGAATTCAGCACCACCAAACCAGCTCTTCACCAAATGCTAAAGGATCTTCTCTAGACAGGAAACACAGTAAAGGTTTATAAACTCGAACTCAAAATAGTAAAGTAAATGGCAATGGGATCATACTTATCAATAATTACCTTAAATGTAAATGGGTTGAATACTCCAACCAAAAGACAAAACCTTGCTGAATGGATACAAAAATAAGACAGCTATATATACTGCCTACAAGAGACCCAACTCAAAACAAGGGACACATACAGACTGAAAGTGAAGGGCTGGGAAAAGATACTCCATGCAAATGGAGACCAAAAGAAAGCAGGAGTAGCAATACTCATCTCAGATAAAATAGACTTTGAAACAAAGGCCACAAAAAGAGACAAAGAAGGACACTACATAATGATCAAAGGATCAATCCAAGAAGAAGCTATAAAAATCATAAATATATATGCACCCAACATAGGATCACCGCAATATGTAAGGCAAATACTAACAGGTATGAAAGGGGAAATTAACAGTAACACAATAATAGTGGTTACCCCACTCACACCTATGGATAGATCAACTAGATGGAAAATTAGCAAGGAAACACAGACTTTAAAAGATGCAATGGACCAGTTAGACCTAATTGATATCTATAGGACATTTCACCCCCAAACAATGAATTTCACCTTTTTCTCAAGTGCTCATGGAACCTTCTTCCGGATAGATCTTGGGCTATAAATCTAACCTTGGTAAATTAAAAAAGATTGAAATCATTTCAAGCTTCTTTTCTGATTACAATGTGGTAATACAAACATATGGAGGCTAAACAACACGCTTCTGAATAACCAACAAATCACAGAATAAATCAAAAAAGAAATCAAAATATGCAGAGAAATGAATGAAAATGAAAACACAACAACCCAAGCCCTATGGGATTCAGTAAAAGCAGTGCTAAGGGGAAGGTTCATAGCAATACAAATTTACCTCAAGAATTTAGAGAAAAATAAAATAAATAACCTAACTTTACACCTAAAGCAACTAGATAAAGAAGAAATGAAGAACCGCAGAGTTAGTAGAAGGAAAGAAATCATAAAAATTAGGGCAGAAATAAATGAAAAAGAAACAAAGGAGACCACTGCAAAAACAAAACAAAGCTAAAAGCTGGTTCTTTGAGATGATAAATAAAATAGAGAAACCATTAGCCAGACTGATCAAGAAAAAAAGCGAGACGAATCAAATTGACAAAAGAAAAGAAAATGGAGAAATCACAACAGATTTGGCCACCTCATGCAAAGAGTTGACTCATTGGAA
>SJYX01003271.1:315772-329251 GCA_006410675.1 Oreotragus oreotragus
CCAAAGAAGACATACAGATGGCTAACAAACACATGAAAAGATGCTCAACATCACTCATTATCAGAGAAACGCAAATCAAAACCACAATGAGGTACCATCTCATGCCGGTCAGAATGGCTCCTATCAAAAAGTCTACAAACAATAAATGCTGGAGAGGGTGTGGAGAAAAGGGACCCCTCTCACACTGTTGGTGGGAATGCAAACTAGTACAGCCCCTATGGAGAACAGTGTGGAGATTCCTTAAAAAACTGGAAATAGAACTCCCATACTACCCAGCAATCCCACTGCTGGGCATACACACTGAGGTAACCAGAATTGAAAGAGACACGTGTACCCCAATGTTCATCACAGCACTGTTTATAATAACCAGGACATGGAACCAACCTAGGTGTCCATCAGCAGACAAATGGATAAGAAAGCTGTGGTACATATACACAATGGAATATTAGTCAGCCATTAAAAAGAATACATTTGAATCAGTTCTAATGAGGTAGATGAAACTGGAGCCTATTATACAGGGTGAAGTAAGCCAGAAAGAAAAACACCAATACAGTGTACTAACACATATATACGGAGAAGGCAATGGCACCCCACTCTAGTACTCTTGCCTGGAAAATCCCATGGATGGAAGGAGCCTGGTGGGCTGCAGCCCATGGGGTTGCAAGGAGCTGGACACGACTGAGCGACTTCACTTTCATTGTTCACTTTCATGCACTGGAGAAGGAAATGGCAACCCACTCCAGTGTTCTTGCCTGGAGAATCCCAGGGACAGCAGAGCCTGGTGGGCTGCCACCTATGGGGTTGCACAGAGTCGGACACGACTGAAGTTGACTTAGCAGCAGCAGCAACACATATATACGGAATTTAGAAAGATGGTAACGATAACCCTACATGCAAGACAGCAAAAGAGACATAGACGTAAAGAACAGTCTTTTGGACTCGGTGAGAGAGGGAGAGGGTGGCATGATCTGAGAGAATAGCATTGAAACATGTATATTATTGTATGTGAAACAGATCACCAGTCCAGGTTCAATGCATGAGACAGGGTGCTCAGGGCTGGTGCACTGCGATGACCCAGAGGGATGGGTGGGGAGGGAAGTGGGAGGGGGGTTCAGGACGGGGAACACATATACACCCATGGCTGATTCATGTGAATGTATGGCAAAAACCACCACAATATTATAATTAGCCTCCAATTAAAATAAATAAATAAATCAAAAAAATAATTTCATGGCTACAGTCACCATCTGCAGTGATTTTGGAGCCCCCAAAAATAAAGTCTCCCACTGTTTCCCCATCTATTTGCCATGAAGTGATGGGACCAGATGCCATGATCTCAGTTTTCTGAATGTTGAGTTTTAAGCCAACTTTTCCATTCCTCTTTCACTTTCATCAAGAGACTCTTTAGTTCTTCTTCACTTTTTGTCATAAGGGTGGTGTCATCTGTGTGTCTGAGGTTATTGATATTTCTCCTGTCAATCTTGATTCCAGCTTGTGCTTCATCCAGCCTGGCATTTCACATGATGTACTCTGCAGCTGCTGCTGCTGCTAAGTTGCTTCAGTCTTGTCTGACTCTGTGCAACCCCACAGATGGCAGCCCACGAGGTTCCCCCATCCCTGGGATTCTCCAGGCAAGAACTCTGTATATAAGTTAAATAAGCAGGGTGACAATATACAGCCTTAATCTACTCCTTTCCCAATTTGGAACCAATCTGTTGTTCCATGTCCAATTCTAACTGCTGCTTCTTGACCTACACACAGATTTCTCAGGAGGCAGGTCAGGTGGTCTGGTATTCCCATCTCTTGAAGAATTTTCAACAGTTTGTTGTGATCCACACAGTCAAAGGCTTTGGCATAGTCGATAAAGCAAAAGTAGATGTTTCCTGGAACTCTCTTGCTTTTTTGATGATCCAGCAGATGTTGGCAATTTGATCTCTGGTTCCTCTGCCTTTTCTAAATCCAACTTGAACATCTGGAAGTTCACAGTTCATATATTGTTGAAGCCTAGCTTGGAGAATCTTGAGCATTATTTTGCCAGCATGTGAGATAAGTGCAACTGTGTGGTAGTCTGAGCTTTTTTTGGCATTGCCTTTCTTTGGGATTGGAATTAAAACTGACCTTTTCCAGTCCTGTGGCCACTGCTGAGTTTTTCAGACTTGCCAGTATATTGAGTGCAGCACTTTCACAGCATCATCTTTTGGGATTTGAAACAGCTCAACTGGAATTCCATCACTTCCACTAGCTTTGTTCATAGTGATGCATTCTGAGGTCCACTTGACTTCGCCTTCTAGGATGTCTGGCTCCAGGTGAGTGAGCACATCATCGTGGATATCTGCGTCATGAAGATCTTTTTTGTATAGTTCTTCTGTGTATTCTTGCCACTTCTTAATATCTTCTGCTTCTCTTAGGTCGATAACATCTGTGTCCTTTATTGTGCTCATCTTTGCATGAAATATTCCCTTGGTATCTCTAATTTTCTTGAAGAGATCTCTAGTCTTTCCCATTCTATTGTTTTCCTCTATTTCTTTGCATGGATCACTGAGGAAGGCTTTCTTATCTCTCCTTGCTATTCTTTGGAACCCTGCATTCAAATGGGTGTATCTTTCCTTTTCTCCTTTGCCTTTAGCTTCTCTTTTCTGTTATTTGTAAGGCCTCATCAGTCAACCATTTTGCCTTTTTGCATTTCTTTTTCTTGGGGATGGTCTTGATCACTGCCTTCTCTACGTCACAAACCTCCGCACATAGTTCTTCAGGCACTCTGTCTATTAGATCTAATCCCTTGAATCTATTTGTCACTTCCACTGTATAATCTTAAGGAATTTGATTTAGGTCATACCTGAATGGTTTTCCCTACTTTCTTCAAATGAATCTGAATTTGGCAGTAAGGAGTTCATGATCTGAACCACAGTCAGCGCCTGGTTTTGTTTTTGCTGACTTATAGAGCTGCTCCATCTTTGGCTGCAAAAAATATAATCAATCCGATTTCAGTTTTGACCATCTGGTGATGTCCATGTGTAGAGTCTTCTCTTGTGCCACCTGTACTTGTGGTCAATACCTGTGAGATCAAAGAGAAGGCAGCAAGATGTGGTTGAGGGAAAAGTTCAGCTATAATGTAGCCTCCACAAAGGCCTCAGTCAATCCACCAAGAACTCTATGGTCTCACAGAGTTTTTCTGAGCTGGGTGGAAGAGGCTGGGTCCTTATACATTTGAGATAACTGAATATGGGCTGCTCCCAGGTAGGCAACATGAACTTGGGAAGACAGTTATCTTCAGCAAAGAGCTTTTCCAAAACGAGTTGACAGCTGCAGCCTCTCAGAAGGAAACAATCTCAGCAGCTAGGAAAATAAGTCCCTTTAAGCTTGAAGAGGGATATAGGCAGCATCCACCTTACCCTAAAAGAATCATACAGACAAGAGAAGTCCCTCTTTTCCACTAATGTTATACATGGAGGAGATGTGTGGAATACATCAGTCATTTCACAACCAGCTTGAGACTGGTTGCAACACATGTGGGGAAGGGGGGAAATGAAGAAAACTGCAAGAGAAACAAGCCCAGGGCCCAGATCTAGGATGCCTGTAGCCTACCTGGAATTCTGGAATGTTTGATATCCGTGGTAATACATGTCCTTATTGTTTGTAATAGTTGAGTTAGGGTTTTCTCTTACTTGCATCCCAAGAATCCTAGCCAAGGAGAGGCAGTTCTAGCAACAGATAATGAAGTTTGGAAAAACACAAAGAATGGGAAAGCCGGCATAGGTAGAAGAAACATGACAAAGAAAGCACCAGCAAAACCGAGGTCTTGGCAGAATATGGGACATAATGGTGACTTCTTTTTTATAGTTGCCACAACTTTGTATTTGGAATGGTCAAATAAACTAGATGGTACTAGTATTCTGGCAAATATTTAAAGTGATTGATATGGTAGATATGTGTTTCGTGATAGCCCAACACCCCTTCCAAATAGCACTTCAATTTCTTTCTGGGGAACTCCCACTCCTGGACACCCATGGGATTTCAGGAGGTCACATTCATCAAATTCTTCCCTATTTCCCCAATAGTGTAAGGTAGGTATCTTTTCTTGGTCAATTGGACCTTGAATCTAGAACAAGTGACAGTAAAATGACAAAAAAGGTGGAGGTTTGTTTTTTTTCCCTTTAACCCAGGAGCAGTGCCCTAGTGTTCCTACAATGCCTGTTGTTAAGGAACTTAAAATGGAGGAAGTCTTGCTCAGGTTTCAGAAGCAAGAGAGCAGGCCTCTGACCTGCCTGGACACTGCCCGGATTACATGTCTGCCCTCAAGCACATCAAGTCAGGCAGCACTTTAGATAGAAAGAGAGTGGGTCTTGAATCCTCTTAAGTTCCTGAGAGCCTGGCCAGCCCCCCTGGGCCTAACAAGTTTTATGACTCACAAGGTGAAACAAATAGCATTGTAAAAGTTAAACCAGAGTGGCATTTTTGCATGCAAACTGATGGTATCAGTTCACAGCCTGGGATTACTAGGAGGAACCCCCCAAACTCCAATTTGAAGTCTCACCCATGGGATGGACACACTGCCCGAGGCCTTTTTCAAACTGGGACTCCAGGTTGCTGTTAACCAGGGACTTCCCAGTGCTGTTTAATCTGGATATTGGTTGGCCAATTTGGTGATGTATGTGCTGTTACTTTTCTCTATTGTTTCTATTTCTCTTCTTTTAATGACTCCATATTGAAATGAAATCAAATAATCTTCTATAAAAAATTGAAATTATTTATTTGTGTGTAATGAGTGGTTTCTTTTGGTAATGAATCCTTTGAACCGAAAACTGAAGTAAAACTTGTGGAAAAACACCTGTTTTCTGTGTGCCATGCCCCCAGTCAACACTGGCCTCCTTTTGCTTGTTTCCAAGTCTTTTTCTTCTGTCTTCCTGTTCATATTGTGCACTCCTGGAAGCTCACTCATTTTCTACCAATACCCAGTCTCTCTCTTTAACAAAAGAACTCCTACAAGGTCCTACTCTATAGCACAGTGAATTATATTCAATATCCTGTGATAAGCCATAATGGAAAAGAATATTTTAAAAAAGAACATAGGGACTTCTCTAGTGGTCCAATGGTTAAGATTCTTCGCTCCCAATGCTGGGGGCCTAGGTTCAATCCCTGGTCAGGGAACTAGATTCCTCATGTGTCAACTAAAATATCCTGAGTACTGCAACTATGATCTGGTGCAGCCAAATAAATAATTTTTTATTAAAAAGAATGTGTGAAAAAAATAAAAATAAAATAAAAAGAATGTGTGTGTGTGTGTGTATAACTGCTGGAGAGCAGAAATTAATACAACATTGTAAATCCACTATATTTCAAATTTTTAAAAAATGACTGACACACCCCACTGTCAGAACTCCTGAGCTTTAGCTAGGCACTTGGATTCTAAGCTCAGGAAAATATTTCATCTTTGTTTGCAATTTGGTGTCTTTATGAGGTTAAATGTTGGTCATTGGAGCGAAGCAAAAGTAATGATATTTCCAACTTGTTCCCCTACAACGGAAGGTTCATGTGCTCTCATGAGCCTTTCCCTTTAATCTTGGCTGGGAGACAATGAGAACTGGACCCAAGCTAACTTGAACCATGAAATACATGGAAGTCCTCTACTGAGGATAGCAGAGTAGCTTTACTAGCTTTGGACTGCACATTTCTCAACTGTGATCTGAGAGAGATATATATACCTTGAATAAGTCACTGAATAGTAACTCTCTGTTGCAGCATCTTAACATGTGCCCTGAGTGATATAACTTCCCATAAGTTCTTAATTTATGATCAAATATATTTATCTGACATGCAAAAGAAACTAGTGTTAGCAATATGAAAGTTTTAATAAAATTCAAACTTTGGTGGGGTTTTGTATCCTAAATATTGGTGCATAAGAAATATTTAAACAGTTCAGCAGCCAAGAGAAGCTTCTGCAGACACTGGAATATTTATAGTGTAAGACAGGAAGAGTCATGGTATTTGTGTTTCCATAAGCCCAAGGAACCATTTTCATTTTGGATCCAATCTAGAAATTATTTTTCCTGCCAAAGCCTAACTTGAAGAAAATCCTCTCTTCACCAGTGTGGAGCAGAAGCCATAGGAGGAGAAAACTGAGTTTCCACTGAAGAGAACAGAGCCACAGCACAGAGAATATGATCTTATTTCCAGAGTTGTACGATAAAAGCCATGTGTTTTTTTTTTTTTGCAGGGTTGGAGGGGACAAGCCTGCCTCGTAATGTAGTTGCTACATCTCACAACTGTAAACTTTGAACAATTACTCAAAGTAGACATAATTTTCTATAAATTTTCCAAACACCATATGGCACAGATATTTACTGACCACTATATATTTATGTGCTCCCCTACATTTCTCAGCCTTCTTGCAATTAGTCAGAACCGTGGGGTTGATTCTGGTTACAAGTGTAATGTATCATGCCTGCTGCTACCACTAAGTCGCTTCAGTTGTGTCTGACTCTGTGCAACCCCATAGATGGCAGCCCACCAGGCTCCCCCATCCCTGGGATTCTCCAGGCAAGAACAATGGAGTGGGTTGCCATTTCCTTCTCCAATGCATGAAAGTGAAAAGTGAAAGTGAAGTCACTCAGTCATGTCTGACTCATTGCAACCCCATGGACTGCAGCCCACCAGGCTCCTTCATCCATGGGATTTTCCAGGCAAGAGTAACTGGAATGGGGCACCATCGCCTTCTCCGGTATCATGCCTAGGTTCTAGCATTTAAGAGTCAACAAGTGTAGTTAAAAACCTCCCTATGAAGAAAATTCCAGGCCCTGTTGACTTCATTGGTGAACTCTACTTAACATTAAGAGATACCAATTCTCATAAACTTGTAGAGAAAATTGAAGAAGAGGAAGTAGGTCCTAACTCGGTCTATGAGGCCAGCATTATGCTGATAGCAAAACCAGACCAAGATATTACCAAAAGACAAAAACCACCGAAGAAAACTACAGATCAATTTCCCTCATGAACACAGATGTAAAAATTCTTTAAATTTTAGGAAACTGAATCCAACGATATATAACATAAAAAGTATAATGCATCATGACCAAAAAGAACATAGCTTTTCTTCCAAGGAGCAGGCATCTTTTAATTTCATGGCTGCAGTCACCATCTGCAGTGATTTTTCAGCCCAAGAAAATAAAGTCGGTCACTGTTTCCATTGTTTTCACATCTCTTTGCCACGAAATGATGGGATCAGATGCTATGATGTTAGTTTTTTGAGTGTTGAATTTTATGCCAGTTTTTTCACTCTCTTCTTTCACCTTCATCAAGAGACTCTTTAGTTCCTCTTTGCTATCTGTCATAAGGCTGGTGTCATCTGCATATCCAAGCTTATTGACATTTCTCTCTGCAATCTTGATTCCAGCTTGTGTTTCATCCAGCATGGCATTTTGCATGATGCATTCTGCATATAAGCTAAATAAGCAGGGTGACAATATACAGCCCTAATGTACTCCTTTCCCAATTTTGAACCAGTCCATTTTTCCATGTCTGGTTCTAACTGTTGTTTCTTGACCTGCATACACGTTTTGCAGGAGACAGATAAAGTGGTCCAGTAGTCCCCATGTCTTTAAAAATTCTCCAGTTTGTTGTGATCCACACACTCAAAGGCTTTAGTGTAGTCAAGAAGCAGAAGTACATGTTCTTCTGGAATTTTCTTGATTTTACTATGATCCAATGGATGTTGGAAATTTGATCTCTGGTTCTTCTTCCTTTTCTAAATTCAGCTTGAACATCTTGAAGTTCTCAGTTCATGTACTGTTGAAGCCTAGCTTGGAGAATTTTGAGCATTACTTTCCTGGCATGTGAAGTGAGTGCAATTGTGTGGTAGTTTGAACATTCTTTGGCATTGCCTTCCTTTGAGATTAGAATGAAAAGTGACATTTTCCAGTCCTGTGGCCACTGATGAGTTTTCCATATTGGCTGGCATATTTAGTATAGCACTTTTAGGATTTAAAATAGCATAACTGGAATTCCATCACTTCCACTAGCTTTGTTCATAGTGATGCTTCCTAAGGCCCACTTGACTTCTCACAATGGAATATTACCCAGCTATAAAAAGGAATGCATTTGAGTTACTTCTAATGAGGTGGATTAACCTAGAGCCTATTATATAGAGTGAAGTAAGTCAGAAAGAGAAACATAAATAACATATATGAATGCACATATATGGAAAAGAGCTTCTTAATGAGGCTGAAACAGGAGAGTGAAAAAGCTGGCTTATAACTCAACACAACAAACTAAGATCATGGTTCTGGTCCCATCACTTCATGGCAAATAGATGGGGCAAATGTGGAAACAGTGACAGATTTTTTTTCTTGGGCTCCAAAATCACTGAGCATAGTGACTGCAACCATGAAATTAAAAGACACTTGCTCTTTGGGAGGAATGTTATGACAAACCTAGACAGTATATTAAAAAGCAGAGACATCACTTTTGGAACAAAGGTCCATATATTCAAAGCTATGGTTTTTCCAGTAGTCATGTAAGGATGTGAGAATTGGACTATAAAGAAGGCTGCTGCTACTACTGCTAAGTTGCTTCAATCGTGTCTGACTCTATACAACCCCATAGATGGCAGCCCACCAGGCTCCCCCGTACCTGGGATTATCCAGGCAAGAACACTGGAGTGAGTTGCCATTTCCTTGTCCAATACATGAAAGTGAAAAGTGAAAGTGAAGTCGCTCAGTCATGTCCGACTCTTAGCAACCCCATGGACTGCAGCCTACCAGGCTCTTCCATCCATGGGATTTTCCAGGCAAGAGTGCTGGAGTGGGGTGCCATTGACAAATTGATGCTTTCCAACTGTGGTGCTGGAGAAGACCCTTGAGGGTCCCACAGACACCAAGGAGATCAAACCAGTCAATTCTAAAGGAAATTCAACCCTGAATATTCATTGAAAGGACTGGATGCATGAAGCTCAAGCTCCAATACCTTGGCCATCTGATGCAAACAACAGACTCATTGGAAAAGACCTTGATGCTGGGAAAGATGGAGGGCAAAAGAGTAAGGGGGCAACAGAGGGTGAGATGGTTAGATAGTGTCACTGACTCAGTGGACATGATTTTGAGCAAACTCCAAGAGGTGGTGAAGGGCAGGGAAGCTTGGCATGTTGCATTCATGGGGGTGCAAAAAGTTGGGACACATCTTACTGACAGAACAACAACAACTTTTAAACAGAAACTCAGCAGATCAGGAGGGAGTAACACAATTTGTGTAAAGGAATGAAAGGGGGAAATCTACAACTAAGAATATTTTACCCAGCAAGGCTTTCATTCACATTTGATGGAGATATTAAAAAAATTTTACAGACAAGTGAAAGTTAAAAGACTTCAGCACCACCATACCAGCCTTACAAGAAACATTAAAGGGATTTCTACAAGCAATAGAAAAGCCACAACTTGAAATATGAAAATTATGAAATCAAAAATCTCATTGATAAAGGCAGATACATAGTAAAGTTTCTAAATCATGGATGTATAAAGCAAGTAAGGCAGTTACAAGCAAAAGCAGTAAAATAACCTATATCCAGAAAAAGTGTATAAAGGAAACCTAAAAGAAAAAGATACAAAATATGATGTCAAAGCCCTGGGTGTTCTTTGGAGAGACCGATGCTGAAGCTGAAACTCCAGTACTTTGGCCACCTAATGCAAAGAGTTGACTCACTGGAAAAGACTCTGATGCTGGGAGGGATTGGGGGCAGGAGGAAAAGGGGACGATAGAGGATGAGATGGCTGGATGGCATCACCGACTCGACAGATGTGAGTTTGAGTGAATTCTGAAAGATGGTGATGGATAGGGAGGCCTGGCGTGCTGCGATTCATGGGGTCACAAAGAGTCAGACATGACTGAGCAACTGAACTGAACTGAAGGGATATATTTATAATAACAAAATAATAATAGATTTTAACATCCCCCTCATAGCAAATGTACAGGTAATCCATACAGAAGATGAACAATGAAACATTAACAACAAAAAAGTCATTAACAACACATTACACCATTGGACTCAATAGATATATGTAGGAGATGCCACACAAAAGTAGCAGAATTTACATTCATTTCAAGTGCACATGGGTCATTCCCCAAAATATATCACATGGTACGCCAAAAAACAAGTCTCCATAAATTTAAGAAAACTGAAAGCACATAAAGTATCTTATTTGACCATAACCTTATGAGACTAGAACACAACAGTAAGAAAAAATGTGCAGAAGAAAAAACCTGCAGAAAACATAAACATGTGGAGGTTAAACAATATGCTATTAATCAACTGAATGATCACTGAAGAAATTAAAAAGTTAAATTATCTAGAGACAAGTGAAAGGGAACACACAGTGGTCCAAAATCTATGGGATACAGGAAAAGTATTTCTAAAACGAAAGTTTACAGGAAACCATGGCTACCACAAGAAACAAGAAAAAGCTGAAATAAACAACCTAACCTTATAACTAAAGGAACTAGAGGAAAAAAAGAACTAACAAAACCACAAGTTAGTAGATGGAAAAAATCATAAAGGCCAGAATAAAAATAAATAAAATGGAGGCTAAAAAAATAATATAAAAGAACAATGAAATTAAAAGCTGGGTTTTTTTTAATGTAAAAATAATTGATAAACTTTTGGCTAAAAGCATGAGAATGCCCAAATAAGTAAAATCAGAAATGAAAAAGGAGATATTACAACTGACACCACATAAATAAATAAGGACATAATCAATAACTACCAATACTTACAGGCTTACAAAATAGACAACATAGAAGACATGGACAAATTTCTAGAAATGTCCAGTAGCCCAAGACTGAACCAGGAAAAATAGAAAATATGAACACACTTATTTCCAGTAATGAAACTGAAACAGTAATAAGAAACAACTCCCAGCAAGCAAAAGTGCAGGACTTTTCACTTTTGTCTGTTGGGAGTTGTTTTTATTACTGACTCAATTTCAATACAGATAATTTCTACCAAACATTTAAAGGAAAGTGAACACCTATCCTTCTGAAATTATTACCAAAGAATGTATAGGAAGGAATGTTCATGAAATCATTCCATGAAGCCAGCCTCATCCTGATATCAAAACCAGACAAAGATATTACCTAAAAAGAAAATTAGGGCCAAAAATCACTGATGAACATATACATAAAATCCTCACAAAATATTAGCAAACTGAATTCAACAATACATTAAGAGGATCATGCTGCTGCTGCTGCTAAGTTGCTTCAGTCATGTCCGACTCTGTGCGACCCCATAGACGGCAGCCCAGCAGGCTCCCCTGTCCCTGGGATTCTCCAAGCAAGAACACTGGAGTGCATTGCCATTTTCTTCTCCAATGCATGAAAGTGAAAAGTGAAAGTGAAGTCGCTCAGTCATGTCCAAGTCTTAGAGCCCACCACGCTCCTCCATCCATGGGACTTTCCTGGCAATAGCACTGGAGTGGGATGCCACTGCCTTCTCCATAAAAGGATCATACAACATGATAAACTGGGATTTATCCCATGGATGCAAGGATGGTTCAATGTCCACAAATTAATTAATCAGTGTGATACATCACATTAACAAATTGAAGAATAAAAATCATATGATCATCTCAATGGATTTCAGTTTTTGACAAAATTCAATACTCATTTATGATAAAAAAAAAACTCTCAACAAAGTGAGTATAGAAGTAACACACCACAATACAACAAAGACCATATATGATATGCCCACAAATAAAAACAGAGAATGATTAAAGCTGAAAGCATTTCCTCTAAAATCAAGACAAAGATGCCCATTCTCATCAATTTGAGGGCTAATATCTTAAAAACACAGAGAACTCATACAACTAAAAAAAAAAAATACCACCCAATTTAAAAAACAGAAGAAGAGTAGATATTTTAACAAAGTCATATAGGTGGGCAATAGCCACATGAAAAGATGCCCAACATAACTAATCATCAAGGAAATTCAATTCAAACCCAAACTGAGATATCACCTTACACCTCACACCTGTCAGGACGACTATTTTCAAAAAAGACAACAAATGTCAGCAATGATGTGGGGAAAAAATGGAAGCCTCATGCGCTTGGTAGGAATGTAAATTGGTGCAGTCATTATGGAAAAAGTATGGGCATTCCTCAAAAAAAACGAAAGTTGCATATGATCTAATTCTAATCATGGGAATTTATTTGAAGAAAACAAAAATACTAATTCAAAAAGATATATGCAACCCTATATTCATTGAAGGCTTCCCTGGTGGCTCAGAGGTTAAAGCGTCTGCCTGCAATGTGGGAGACCTGGGTTCAATCCCTGGGTTGGGAAGTTCCCCTGGAGAAGGAAATGGCAACCCACTCCAGTATTCTTGCCTGGAGAATCCCAAGGACGGATGAGCCTGGTGGGCTACAGTTCACGGGGTCGCAAAGAGTCGGACACGACTGAGTGACTTCACTCACTCACTCATTCACTGAAGCATTATTTACAACAGCCCAGATAAAGAAGCAACCTAAGTGCCCATCAATAAGTAAACTGATAAAGAAGATGTGAGATATACATCCAATGGAATATTACTCAGCCACAAAATAATGAAATCTTGCAATCTGCAGTAACATGCACACACCTAGAAGGTATTATACTAAAATCCTCCATCCATGGGATTTTCCAGGCAAGAGTACTGGAGTGGGATGCCATTGCCTTCTCCAAAATAAGTTTGACAGAGATCCAAATATTACATGATTTCATCTGTATGTTGAATCTACAAAACAAATGAAATTACAAAACATAAACAGTCATACATTCAGAGAACAAAAAAGTGGTTGGCACTTCTACACTGCTTGTGGAAATGTAAATTGATACAGCCACTATGGACAAGAGTATGGATATTCCTAAGAAACTAAAAATAGAGTTACCATATGATTCAGCAATCTCAGTCCTGGGCATATACCCAGAGCAAACCACAATTTGAAAAGATATATGTGCTCCAATGCTCATTGTGGCAGTATCTGTAATAGCCAGGACATGGAAGCAAATTAAATGTACATTGACAGAGGAATAAAGATGTGGTATATAAATATATATATGTTACCACATGATATTTATCCTTCTCTGTCTGACATTTCACTCAGTATGACAACCTCTAAATCCATACATGTTACTGCAAATGGCATTATTTTATTATTTTTCTATGGTGGAGTAATATTTTATGGTTGAATAACATATATATATATAACATATATATTATTATAAGTGTATATGCTGTTATTCGGGGAAGGCAATGGCACCCCACCCCAGTACTCTTGCCTGGAAAATCCAATGGACGGAGTAGCCTGGTGGGCTGCAGTCCATGGGGTCACTAACAGTTGGACAGACTGAGCGACTTCACTTTTTCACTTTTCTCTTTCATACATTGGAGAAGGAAATGGCAACCCACTCCAGTATTCTTGCCTGGAGAATCCCAGGGATGGGGGAGCCTGGTGGGCTGC